>JAZHYW010059190.1:0-16193 GCA_037355805.1 Ixodes ricinus | reverse complement strand
GACGCAATCACTTACCTTTCTGATCATGTCTAGCCTGTCGGTTCTTGTTTTTAGTGTTCAGTACGACCAATATACGACTGTTCATTATTTATATAAAACGCTGCACAATGAAATGTGGCAAAAAGAATATCCTTAACTTATTTCAACAAAAACTCACGTTAAACTGAGCGTTGCGACACTCAGTGGTCGCCTCAGCATTTAAGATCCGGAGCAGCTCAGACAGTCAACCAGACAATGCTTCAGTCTGGAACGCAGATACCTCTTTGAACATTTTTTTCCACAAATATACGCAAATCGCACAGCGCACGTTATCTTGGCGATCTTGAAGGATCACGAAAGCTCAAGAAGAACACACTTTCCAGTCTTTTCGTGGTTATCTATATTGCTGATATTATTTACGATTGCTGCACATGGATATTTGATTAGAAAGTAACCGCTTTCTGTCGCCACCTGCAGAAAAGTGGTCATTGCATAGCGGCTTGTGGTCGTTACATGCCCAAAGGCTAGTCTCCCAGCCTTTTGGGCAGTCAAAGCCTTCAAGACGCCATTTCGACTACCCCGGGTAATACTTTTCACTGAGAGTGTGGACGCAAGTCCGTAAGTCTTCGCAGAGCCCCGGTCAGATACCTGTTTAATGAGAGTACGACTATATTTTTGAGTCAGGCACGATTCTGTTAAAACCGCCTTGATGACGACTTTATAAACACTCGCATGAATTTCCAAGAACAGCAGGTAGTCAATGTAGCAGCCTGCTATAGGAAAATAAATCAAAATAACAATAGTAGCAAAGAATACAAAATGAACAATTCTTGAAACTTGATTTCTGAAACGTATTCTCTTCTTTTTGGTATTTTTCAAGGAACTGTTGAACAGTACGGCATTTAACTCAATAACGACTCTCAAATGGTACGAGATTCGATTATTCGGGACTTTTCCGAGACGCACGTTTTCACCGCCCCACCGAAAAACGCTTGTTTACCGTTTTAATTTGATCCGGGCGGAGCCTCGGACTTCCAACGGGTCGGTTATTTCGCTCGCCGCTTTCATTTCCCGGCCGTTTAAAGCGTGTTTTTGTTTTATTCCACCTGTGTGCGGCTGTTTTGACCATCGTCAGCGTGTTCGAATTTAGACTCGCCTAACGAGGTGATCGAGCCAACCGGTCCTCTTCCCCGCTCTCCCCAATTTGTACAATTAAGGAAGCCGGCTAGGATGGAAAAGGGAGGGGGGGGGGGCAGCGAATGAACCCCGAGCTATTAGGGAAGCTGACGCGGCCAATTTCTCGCCAGTCAGTACACCGACGCCTCTCGTTGAAAGCCGAACGTTTAATACGCCTCCGAATATGAGCCACTGCGGGAGACTTTATAAAACGAAAGGGAAAGAAAAAAAGGGGGGAGAAGAAAAAGGAGGGTGATAGGGCTAGCGAGAGGAGAGAGACGTGGTAGGTAGGAATTTCATCGAGCAGCTGCCGCGAATATCTTGAGGTATACGGATAGTGCCGAGGATAGCGCTTTTTCCAAACCCCAGCAAGCCACGTTGTCGGCCTCCATTTCTTGGACACGAGGCGTGTGATTGGAGCCGAGTCCTGGCCGAACCCTGACGCAGCATTCGTTCTCGACACGAGCGAAGCCGAGTGAACGCCGAACACCGAGGTAGCTCTCGTGTCCAATGCACGCTCAAAGTGCGTGCCCCCCCCCCTTCCAAAAAAAAAAAAAATGAATGGTCGGAGTTAGAGAATTGTTCCAGCATCTGCGCGATAAGCGCGTTCGGAAGTGCCACCCGACCGCGATCGAGCAGATGGAAGGTCTCTGTCAAACAGGCTCTCTATCACCGAGCCCGCTGGCCCATGGCTATGCGCGGCTATGCTTTGGCGAAGCAGGGTTTTTTCTCTGTGCGTGTGCCGGAGACGTCCGCGCCTCCGCGCCTTGACGCACGCGGTAGGTAGTCAATAGACCCTTTGCTAAATCGCCGTGCATTTCTATACATATTTTTCATAAACTTTGCGACACGGTATCTAACTCAACAAAAGCCAAGAAGCTAACAATTAAAGACGAGCGTGTTAGATCTAAATTGACCTAAAACGAAAGAAACACACAAGAGGACGGTTGGCAGACACACCGCGTGTTTCGTCCTCTTGTGTATATCCTTGTTTAAGTCAATTTAGCTAACAATAATTTGTTAGTACGTAGTCGTACACTCTACATATACCAACAAGTACAGTCGCCGCGGGAGTTAATAGCTCCACCGCGAGCGCGCGTCTTTTTCCGAGGAACGCTTGACTGGTGGCTTGCGATGAGAACTAGAGATGACGTCAGGGCGAGTCCATGCGGAGTGGACGGGGGCCGTCTCGATCCAGGAACCGTTGTTATCATCTGCGGGGGTGAGCGCAGTTCGAATGAAAATGGGAGATGACTCTGCGAAATCATGACCCCTCAAAAAAAAAAAATCCTTTTTTTTTTTTGTGAGATGATTTTGCAGAGTCCTCTCCCATTTTCATTCGTTCCGAACGAGCTCCGCGAAATGGCCAGGTAAGATACTTTGTTCACTGCATCTTTGAATTAAGAACGCACACACACACACAAACTCAGATCCCCTACACACAAATCGCATGTTCGTTCTATGAAAAATAGGTAATGGAATGCAGTCCTATAACGCGCAAATAAACCTGCCCTCGTAAAGCTTTATACCCGGCGTGTGAAAACAAAAACTTTGTTGCACAAAAACCGCGGGCTTGAGTAACGCGAAGTTTTATTTGGAGAATAAAAATGTTACTTCAGATCCTATTTGAATTTCTTATATGTTGCTGTAGCGGTACGTTTGAATATTCGCCTTGAGAGCAAAAAAAAAAAAAACAAGAAAAGCAACCGCTGTAAACTGCTTGACCTGCTCGTTTTGGTCAGGAGTTCACGTGTCAGTGCTGCCGGCGCCTTTTCTGTGGCGGTCCTTTGCCCACATGGTGGAGAATCTAAAATGAAAACAAAAAGATAATAGACTTGTTTCTTGTGCGGCACTACTTTAGGACGTCTCGCGGAATGCTCGCTTGCCCAGAGGATTCTCACGTTGCGCTTTTCTTTGTCTGCTGGAGGGGGCAGTCCTTGCTTGTACTCGCTCAACTTGTCCTTATATTCTTATATGGGTATATCGACGAACCGGCTTTCTAGGCGCAGCCCATGCACTGAAAACCTCATAAAAAAAATAAAAACTATCATGGGTCAAGAGGAACGAATGAAAAAGAAAAACGTGAAACAGAAATAAACCTGGCGGTTTTATTTCCCTTGCGTAAAACAAGGATCACACCGGGCTGGGCAAAAAAGGGTTGTCTCCAGCTGAGGTTTTGAGCCGGTTAAAAATATACGTGCAGTGCCGGACAGCCGGCATTGACTTTTTTGTCTCGAGTTATGCACCAACTCAAGTGTCCTACATAACGCCGCGCAGCGGCGCTTCTTACACACTTTCTGTTTGACGTGTGGT
Organism: Ixodes ricinus; assembly: GCA_037355805.1. Taxonomy (NCBI): domain Eukaryota; kingdom Metazoa; phylum Arthropoda; class Arachnida; order Ixodida; family Ixodidae; genus Ixodes; species Ixodes ricinus. Next base: position 12,725 of record JAZHYW010059190.1, on the reverse strand, counting down.
GCAGAAAACGACATAGTGTCGGGCAGTGCTATGCTGGGAAAGGTGTCAAGATCCGTTTTTAACGTGTTTGTCTGCTGCCCAATTCCTCTGAGAACGTCGATAGGTACGTGAAAAAGTAGACTCGGACGTCGTTCGAACACTGATCGCATTATCTTCTGTGCCGGAAGCACTTTAGGATGAATTAACGCAAATTCTTGTCGCAATATCTATTAAGGTTGTTTCAAAATGAGCGCGAGAGAACCGTCAAGTGGTCCGGATTACCCGGACAACGTTTATTGCGCATTCACATCAAAACTGCTGTTTTCACGTTGAAACGACAACGGTTAGTAAACCACGCCCAGTTTATGCGCGCCGTCAACACGTTAATTTGGATACGAAAAAAAAAAAAAAGTGTAGGCCTCTAAAGACCCGTAAATTCGAAGGGTGTCTGGCGTAAGTCAGCCCGATGTAAACGTTACATTCAAGATGACGTTAACCACTGTGACCGGTGGCGATCACCGACTGCTATGCCTGATTTACACGATTCGATTCTTATCACGAAACAACGATCTGGAGTCGAGTACTGCAGGTCCGCCTACGCTTATTCTGCAGCCCGAGCGACGTCGGAACTGAAAATAACTGGCGAAAATCTCTATGTAAATTAGACATCCATTGAGCGGCGTCCGCGGGGGATGGATCACCACGCGTCGTATTATTCGCGCGAAGTTTTGAAGTGTAACGAACCTTGCCCATTTTGTGGTCAATATAGTAATCGGACATTGCTATGGAGGCTTGGGATTCACAATTGCAACGCGAAAACGACCACGAGGACTCACACCGACGCCGACAACATCGTATCCCAATTGTTTGTCGATAAGGGACGCCGCGACTCTTGCTCACACCCCATCGTGCGCCCACAGCTCACGCGCGCCACTAAGGGCGCTCTGGTTTGATTGTTTGTAAACATTAGTGGGTCTATAGACTGATACCCTTGTTACACAGGAACACTTAACTGCAGTTAGGATAAGTCACTGTTACATCACTCTACTCTTGAACAACCTTGTGTGTCTATGCGGTCAACGCTATTGACCGACGTGCGCTTGAGCGCCTTGGACAGCTATCAAAGTTGTGCGCGCGCACTCTTCACTTCTTTTGAAATAACTGTAAGAGAGTATAGTGTGGTTACTGTGGTGAACTGTAGCTGCAGTGAAGAGTGACTCAACTGAGTTTAAGGGTGCCCGCATCACGAGGGTATAAGAAAGAAACCTTGCATAATTTACGTCTTCATTAGTAAATAAAAATTAAATTGAAGGCATTGCACTATCGCAGCATGTTTTACACACAGCATGTTGAAAAAGAAAACGATAGTACAATTAATCTAAGGATGCACTTTTTATCTTGGGATGCTTTCCTGGAGTCTCGTTTAAATTGATTTTTGAGTGCAAACTTTAAATGGCTTACCGGAATGCCTGTCATAATAATTTCACCCTTGCGCATATTAAGTATATGCAGTAGTCTCTTTGTGCTTCGTTCCGGAATCTCGTGATTTGATTATTGCACGTTTCTTAGATGTCGATGCTTATTGCTTCGCATTACCTTCTTTAATTGATATTGATGTATCTGCTAGGCCATAAAAGCGCACACATTAACTCATAAATAATTAAACTAGCAAACAAAAACGTAGAAGATTTACAATTAAGATAGGTTAAGAAGAGCTTGACATCCAACAATGAATTAGTAATGCCAAACAACTGAATAGCTACCGTAGAAGTCATTTTATAAGAACTGTATCACAATCATTCGTTTCGCGAGTTTGCGATATGTGTTGGCAAAATTAGCTCTAATTTTACCAATACATCTTATAAGGGTTTGCAGCTTCTGATTGGTCGGGACATTGTTAGATATTTTACCTAGTACTAAGACTCTTGCAGTTTCACATTTATTGAAGGGAACACACGCGACCTAAACAAATGCTAGGTGCACCGTGTTTCATAAAAAATATATACCCTGCCTTTCGTTGGTGCGATGCATTTCTTAAATGCTCTCAATGTTGAAAGAAATAATTTTGGTTCTTATATGACTCTTCAAAGGAAGGACTGGTAGTGCATCCCCATTTCAAAATCATGCACTGGCGAGACCTTTTTTTTTTCGGTGTTTATTTATCTTATAAAGCGCCGGTGCATTTTTGGCGATCTGTTGCCGGACTGGCGCTAAAACGGGAATTATAGAGGAAAGAATTATTATAAAAACAGATTGGAAATCTAGAGCGGCGGATTTCGGCAACAAAGTCTCAATAACGTCAAATAAAAAAAATGTTAATTTTCGGTTTAACCGACTTCATATTTTTGTTACCAACAAATGTTTGTTGATGTTTATATGCTTTAAACGACGTTGAATTATTGACACCTACGGATATTTACCGGTGTTTTTTAGTTAAAGTTTAAAACTACAAAGATTGCGGCCTAGCGTAAGTAACTCATAGTCTTTGTTGGGCTCATCAAGACCCGTCACGGGCTGCATTCCTTTGCTTGAATATGCTAGAGAAACGCACATAGGTGCAGACGGTGCACGAGTTCTAACGGTCATTATGGCTCATTCCAACGACGAACAGACTCTCGACTTTCGTCTGCGGACCGTGTACCACGCGACCGTCACGTCATCAATTCTTTCGAACCGCGCCTCGTCCGCGGACGCTGGGACTGATAAAGTAGTGAGACTTTTCAATTGCGGACTTTAGGGCGGGAGAGTGAGTTGAAAAGCGCTGTCTAGAAACGGTTCAATGGTTTCTTGGTTTTGTGTTTACCGACAATTAAAGCAAAATAGCGCATCGTTGTGTTTTCGCGTTCTCTGGTTCATTTTGTCGTGCTATTCTTAGTTCCACGCGCGAAAGTAACTGCAGGAACTTTGTCCGGCTAACGCTACAAAGGTTCCGATACTCCTCCGGGTTCGTGTCAAGAAGCTTCCGACACAACTCTGTCTAGCACGCCGCGGTAATTCTTGCACGCCCATTCATCCTTTCATCGAGAAAGACCCTTCTTGAGGCTGTGGTGTAAGTACTTGAGTGTTGTGCACGAGCGCGGAGTGAGAGAAGGCGTCTCCACACTCACCTCCGCGAGCCCAGAACTTCGTTGCTTCTACGCCGAAGCCTCCACGAGTAGGACCGTGACTGTGTCATTGTCATGACTTGGGTTAGTACACCTAGTGATCGCTTTTTGCGCGAAGCATAATCACGGTGTTCTGTCCCGATATCTGCGTAACGGCGGCTTACAGTACGATTCTTTATCGCGCCAGCAAACGTAGATTTCTCTCTAGAGAAAGGTGCCACGGTGGCCAAGAGAGACACTTAGAGGTGGCGGACAGGTTCGGTCTCGTCCTCGCTGGCGTCTGCTCGTCCTCTCCATCGTGTGGATGCGCTTGGGAGTCGGACGATCCGCGGACATGTCGTCAAGTGCTCAATCCGTCCGCGGATCAGACCGTCGTGTAAATCGGCCATTGGGTGGGACCTGGTAGATCACTGGTTAGCTGTCCTGCGTAAAGAACACAAGTAGCGTTAGAGACAAGGCTATAGAGGTCTCATGCACTGCTTGTATCGGACGTTTCTACGGTCAAATATAAAGAAGATTGGGGTCGACGCCGCCACGGCACGTGACAAGCGCTGCCGCTAGAAGACCAATGAGAACTGATCAGCACAAGCGGTTGTTTATGTCAGAGCTGCTTCTGTTCACTTTTTGGTCCTTGTCTGTGGGGCTACTTCGGTTCTTTCTACGTTTTTGAAAATTTGCAAAGCAGTAATTGTTAGTTCTATTTTAGTGCATCGTTGTCTATCCTGTGCTCCGCGATTTTGTAAATAGCGAAACTAATTTAACTTCTTTCTGCGGTTTGTCGGCGTTCACTCAAGGAAGTTATATATATATTTAGATTGATGATAATACTCAAACTGCCTTCGTGATTATCAGAGCTTGACGGAAATATAATACCCTCTAACAAAACAATACTCCAGAAAACAAGCTATTGGGCTGCAGAGAATAGACCGTATCTTAATGAATATAATACTCAATATGAAATATACTGATAAAAATACGCTACCTAGCTTTAGAGGTTTTACTCTCAATGGCTGTTAGTAAAATGGCTGCACTATATCAACTGCAATAGTTTAGTAACGTTCAACCCTCTACGGGCAATTGTGCGTTTTCTACTTCAGAGTAGACCATGGTGGAAGCTTGGAGACATCAAGGTCAATGCAGATTAGACCCATGAACCCGTCACATGAAATTGTGGAGCAGGTTCAGCGGTAAGTAGAGGAATAGCTTCGCAAAAAAGGAGGCTTTTATATTTTGTATTCTTTTATCATTGACAATACTGCTCAGACTGTAGATGAATATTTTAGGAGTGAAACGCACACACATGCACACACGCACACATATGCACACACGAACTCTCGCACGCATGCACACATGCACACAAAAAATGAATACGAACACGAACGTATGCACACGCACACGGGACACGCACATGCACATGCACAGGACATGCACATGCACACGCACATGTATGCGCCCATGCACACACACACACACGCACACACGTACGCGCTCATGAACACAAACACGAACACGAACACGTACATGAACACATGCAGACGCACATACACAAGCATACACACACGCGTGAACGCACATAAATGGATTTAACATTATGGGCAAAGCAAACTATAATCGCCACGAGAATACCAGCAACACTATAAATTTGCTAACGGTTTCAGAACAGGCTTGAGGCTGAGGTATTGTCACAAATTCAGGTTTTTCTTTATTTTTGTTTCTCATTTTTATGATCTCCTTTTCGGACCACTTTAAGATTCGGTACGGTCAGGACGGGGAAGTGCGGTGCCGCTTTTAATCTCAGTTCGTCCCGTCGTCCCCAACGGGTTCGCTCGTTTGCGGGGTGGGTTTTTGTTGACGGGCGACGCGGATTATATTTCATCCCGGGGCACAGTTTGTGGCCATTGTGGCTTTGACCTCGCAGACGGAGGGGTGCGTGTGCTGGCTCGAGTATGGTGCCGATTTGAGACGCGAGGGCGCCGCCGGGATACAAAGATGTTTACTCTGGCTAGCGCGCTTTTTGAAGGCGGCGACTTAATCAGTCTGCCGCCTGTCGGGGTTGTCGTGTTCTACGTATCGGCGGTAATTGATGTTTTTGGACGTTTGGGTCGGCGCCGGGTACCTTTGCTTTTCTGGGAACTTGACTGGCCCGAAAGGCGGGAAAACGGGAGGTTGGTCGGTAGACGAGCCTATAAAAGGGGGTTCTGGAACAAAGGAGGTAGTCGAGCCCCGGAGCTGGCCGGGTCGCTGCTCGACGCGGTTTCTCCCTGCACGTGAGTCTTGGAACGTTTGATTTTTGGCTTCTGCCCTGCCTGTCGGGCAAGTGTTTGAGTTGGTTGTGCTGAAGCGTGCGTGGCTGTGTGGTGCGCGGTGTCGATCTCATCGAGCTTCTGACCGGACCGCCGGACTCCGAGACGTCGTTCATCGGCCCACGACTCCAGACGACGGACTGCTCTGGACTCAGCATCTTCCGGAAAGATAAGCCTGGTTTTTCTTTGATTTGTCGACTTCATCCTCCGGCTCTGAAGTACGAACTGTTGAACATTGGGACGATTTTTACGCAGTGCTTCTTTCTGTCGCGACTGTTTTGGGGGTGATCCCATGTGTGTAGCGGAGACGTTCGAGTCCATCTCGGTTTGCTCTCGCTGTGTAGTTAGTGTCGGGTTTTCGTCGCTGTTTTGTTGGCTTGTTCCTGTTTTATGAGCGTCGAGTCTTTTTAGTATTAGTCTCTGGCTCGCAGGGCTCCATAGCGTTGAGCTGGAGTGTGGTTTGTGTTGAGTGATCTATTGCCGTGCGCGGCGAAGTTTTTCATTTTATTAAATTTAATCTTTTGTTTGCTTATCCTCCCTGTGTCATCGTCTCTCTCTACTGATTATACACCGGGCGTGGACCTAGCGCTAGTCACCGGTCGAACTTAGCTCTTTTGTTCTTTTCCCGTAATTTCTCGTTTATCCTTCGGAGTGGATCATTGCTTTATTTTTATTCATTTGACCCCCACTCCGTGACAAACTGGCGTCCGCGACAGGACCGGTGGCATGGTGTAAGCTTAGAGAGACGACTCAACTGTGGAGGAGGGCCGCGAGGGAGAACGAGGGCGGGCGATTTGAGTAATCGTTTGTTTCTTGCTTTGAGTGTGAGAGTTATTGTGCTACCATGTCGCGAGTAGAATTAACCGCGCTTGGGAGAGAGCTGGGCTACGAGGGGGTGGAATTGCGAAACTGGGTGAGAGATGAGATGAATCGAGAGGACGAGCGGCAAGTCAAGGCAAAGGAAATGATAGAGTTGAAGATTCGGCTTAAAGAAGTCGAAAATGCGAGCCCTACGAATGGGGCTTCGGCGACTCACGGCGCCGTCCTAACGAGCCCTCAACGCTGGATGGCGGCCTTTGATGAGAAGAAGGACGACTTAGACGCGTATCTCCTTCGGTTCGAGCGTTTAGCCCTGGGACAACTCTGGCCTCGCGACCAATGGGCTACGATGCTCGCATTGTGTTTGAAGGGCGAGGCACTGTCGGTAATTTCTCGACTCACTCCGGAGGAGTCCGTTGACTACGAGGGCGTGAAGAAGGCATTGATGAGACGGTTCCGTCTGACTGCAGAGGGATTCCGCGAAAAGTTTCGGAACGCCAAACCGGAAAGCGGGGAAACGGGAGCACAGTTTGCAGCACGCCTGGCGAGCCTATTCGACCGTTGGGTCGAACTTGCCGAGACGATCAAGGAGTACGACACTCTCCGGAACCTGGTGCTCACCGAACAATTCATAAAGGGGTGCTCGCCGAAGCTCGCCGTCTTCATCAAGGAGAGAGGATCTAAGGCTCTGAACGACATGGCCGACTTGGCCGATCGGTTTTTGGAAGCACAAGGGGCCCAGTCTCTTGGATTCAAGGTGGAAGAGAAGAAACCGAACCCTGATGCTCCACGAGACGTCAACAAGAAACCTGCGGGAGAGGGACGGCCGCCCTTGAGATGCTTTCTCTGCAACCGCATGGGACACCGGGCCGCTGACTGCCGGGAGAAAGGCCCGAAGACTCCCTCCTGCTGGAGATGTGGTCGGACGGGCCACACCGCAAATTCCTGCCAGGAAGGATCTCAAGATGGACCCCGGGGGCGATCTCAAGCTTCCTGCTGCGTGACTGCTGAGAACGCCCAGATGACCGACGGGCTCATTCAGAACGGGTACGTGAACTTGAAGAACGGGGAGCGACTCCCGATCGTAAATTCGATCATTGCGGCCGGAACGAGGCACTTGACGGATGGAGTACCAGTACAAACTGGAAAAGTGGGAAAGCGGGTCGTCACGATCCTCCGCGACACCGGGTGCAACACCGTTGTCGTTCGCAGGAGCCTTATCGCAGATGAGGACCTCACGGGAACGTCTAAAGCGGTTTACCTGGTGGATGGCACGGTGAGGGTACTCCCCGAAGCCAGGCTGTCGATGCGCACTCCCTTCTTCAGCGGCGAGGTAACAGCACTCTGCATGAAGAGTCCATTATACGACGTAATTCTGGGCAACATTCCTGGGGCTCTGGCAGCAGGAGAACCCGATCCCGAGTGGGATGTAGAAGCAGCTGATGACGGGATCACCGCCGAAGCCGACAGGGAAAAGGAAGTCGAGTCTACCATGAGTGCCGCCGTGGAAACCAGGCTTCAAAAGAAGAGCAGCAAGACGGCTGGATCTACGCCATTAAAGGTCCCGGAAATCCAGAAGTGAAACCGTCACTCCCGAAGCTCTGTGGGCAGAACAACGTAAGGACGAGGGCCTCCGGAGCTGTTTCCTGAACGAGGGCAAGGGAAATGACTGTCAAGAAGAAGAGACATCCTTGCGAGATCGTTATGAAGGAGGTCGATCAGGGGCACTCGACAAAGTTGTTTCACGGCAACCGGCTGACAAAGTACGAAGAGCGACAGACGGAGGGGAGACCAATGCCTGCAACATAGTAACTTACGAAGAAGAGGAACACGAACGGGATTTCTCTTTGCTGCGAATGGAAGCAAGCGAGAGCTCGAAAGACGTCGTGTTTGGGACGGGCCTTAGCGCTCAACAGAGGACGGACGCCGAGGCGGTAGCAGAGAGGTTCCACAGCAAGTTTAGTACATAAAGGGCAGAGAAAACGTTGGAGCCGATTATTTAGGGCGGCTTTAAGAGATTTTTGTTTTTAGTGTTGTTATTTTCTCTTTATAGGGTTTTGTCTTCAGGAGCGTCGAAGCGCTCTCTCTTGTTCGTTTGTATGTGTGCTCTTAACCGCCTGGAGACGTGTGTGTTTGTTTCTCTTGATATATTTTGAAGCGGCTGCTTTGGCTTCATTGTGTCTGAATTCGTGCTGTGTTTGAATTTTCACGCGTGAAAAATTCTTGAAGTGGGGAGTGGTGTCACAAATTCAGGTTTTTCTTTATTTTTGTTTCTCATTTTTATGATCTCCTTTTCGGACCACTTTAAGATTCGGTACGGTCAGGACGGGGAAGTGCGGTGCCGCTTTTAATCTCAGTTCGTCCCGTCGTCCCCAACGGGTTCGCTCGTTTGCGGGGTGGGTTTTTGTTGACGGGCGACGCGGATTATATTTCATCCCGGGGCACAGTTTGTGGCCATTGTGGCTTTGACCTCGCAGACGGAGGGGTGCGTGTGCTGGCTCGAGTATGGTGCCGATTTGAGACGCGAGGGCGCCGCCGGGATACAAAGATGTTTACTCTGGCTAGCGCGCTTTTTGAAGGCGGCGACTTAATCAGTCTGCCGCCTGTCGGGGTTGTCGTGTTCTACGTATCGGCGGTAATTGATGTTTTTGGACGTTTGGGTCGGCGCCGGGTACCTTTGCTTTTCTGGGAACTTGACTGGCCCGAAAGGCGGGAAAACGGGAGGTTGGTCGGTAGACGAGCCTATAAAAGGGGGTTCTGGAACAAAGGAGGTAGTCGAGCCCCGGAGCTGGCCGGGTCGCTGCTCGACGCGGTTTCTCCCTGCACGTGAGTCTTGGAACGTTTGATTTTTGGCTTCTGCCCTGCCTGTCGGGCAAGTGTTTGAGTTGGTTGTGCTGAAGCGTGCGTGGCTGTGTGGTGCGCGGTGTCGATCTCATCGAGCTTCTGACCGGACCGCCGGACTCCGAGACGTCGTTCATCGGCCCACGACTCCAGACGACGGACTGCTCTGGACTCAGCATCTTCCGGAAAGATAAGCCTGGTTTTTCTTTGATTTGTCGACTTCATCCTCTGGCTCTGAAGTACGAACTGTTGAACATTGGGACGATTTTTACGCAGTGCTTCTTTCTGTCGCGACTGTTTTGGGGGTGATCCCATGTGTGTAGCGGAGACGTTCGAGTCCATCTCGGTTTGCTCTCGCTGTGTAGTTAGTGTCGGGTTTTCGTCGCTGTTTTGTTGGCTTGTTCCTGTTTTATGAGCGTCGAGTCTTTTTTGTATTAGTCTCTGGCTCGCAGGGCTCCATAGCGTTGAGCTGGAGTGTGGTTTGTGTTGAGTGATCTATTGCCGTGCGCGGCGAAGTTTTTCATTTTATTAAATTTAATCTTTTGTTTGCTTATCCTCCCTGTGTCATCGTCTCTCTCTACTGATTATACACCGGGCGTGGACCTAGCGCTAGTCACCGGTCGAACTTAGCTCTTTTGTTCTTTTCCCGTAATTTCTCGTTTATCCTTCGGAGTGGATCATTGCTTTATTTTTATTCATTTGACCCCCACTCCGTGACAGGTATAAACACACTATTTCACCAGCCTTTTCTCAGCTGAAAAAATATTATTCAAATTTTTATAATTTTCCGGTAGTTCGTTGTTTTTAAAGGAATATAAAAACAACAACGACAGATGTTTGAAAGTGTAGTTATTCAGTTTTGAAATCCTCTAAAAAGCTCTATTGGTGCACTCCTTTGACCGCGTTCAACAAGCGGTGGGTATTTGGAGGTAACGACATACTCGCTGGGTTCGAGAAAGCTTAAACAAGAATTCCAATCTTGATATTTTTATGTAAGATGAAAAAAGAGAAATATGTTCTTTACATTAGATATTACGGACCTCGGTTGGGCCATACCAGAAATAATGAAAACAACAGGCATTCTCTGTATATTTTCATTTGTTATCAGTATTGCTCTTTCTACGACGGGTGTGGTACGCACACAGCCAGGGGTCGGCCGTAATGCAGTTGTTTATGCAGGTAGTCAATATTAGACGGGTGAGTCCTGAGATTACTCTTGAGAAACGATAGCATTTATGGCCGTACAGTACAAGTTATCGATGTTATATTTCCACGCTACGTTGAAAGCAATCATTATACTCAGGTTATGACTAATCATTGCCCTCACCACTGAAAACTTATTTTGAAACGAATCTGAGCAATACTAACTAATACTATTCAAAACCTCAGAACGCCTATATTTTCTTCCTAGTTTTGGAAGATTCCTTGTCACTGAGCCCCTTGAAGCATTTTTTGGAGTATCTTTCATTTTTACGCATCATGTAGGAGAAATATAATATGCACAATGGTTATATTGGAATGATACTTCTAGCACCTGCTTAAACATAATGTTTTACACTTTCCATAAATAATATTTATCACAGGGATCCTCTCTTATTGACCCGATCGTCCCTGTAAGGTTACCATTCGCTTTACCTCCATCCGGCGGAATAAAACAACACGAAGGATACAAAGGACAAGTACAAACGACAAGTCTGAAATGAAAGCAGTCGTTTATTTATTTCATACTGCAGTCATTCATTCAGAGCACGCTTGACATGAGTTGATTTAGTGCCAATCCTTTGTACATCGGCACACCAGAGCTAAACAACCTAAGCCCCTTGGACTTTGACTTGGTCGTTCGAGGCGTTCGTACAGCATCATTAACATCTAGAGGCCATACTGGGCCTCGAAAAAAAAAATAAGACGAAATGCCTCGCCACTTAGGTCACGTCCCGAGCGAATTGCGACCAGTTCGTGACTTTCGTCATCCTCTAACACGTTGGTGGCCTTAGCTAAATGGGTTCAAACTCACGTGTAGCCGCCACTTTCAGTTATGCTATAGCAGCAGCTTGCAATATATTAGGGAGTTTTAGAATAGCGCACGCTAAAGCTTTGCGTACGCAAAGAATAGCGTCGTCGCCACTGCGCATGCTCCGAACGCAAACCAGGTTTTGCGCTTTGCGTGCGCAATTTTAGCGTGCGCTATTTCTCGGAAATAGCGTGCGTACGCAAAGAGTCTTTGCGCTTCTCCAAGGAGGATTCGTGATGAGAAGTTGGCTAAAGCCAAGACGAGCAGAGTTAAAAAATGGCGGCTTCCAGGATTATGTCGGCGGCTGCTTTGGCGGCGTCGTGAGTGCGACGTCGGCGGCATCCTCGCGACTGCGATTTTCAATACGGGACGACATTGTACTCGGTTTGGCAACGATCACCGGCAACTTGATGCTTGCGACGCGCGAACATTTCTCGGCGAAGGTACGATGTGCGAAGGTCAGTACACGAGACCTCTCTTGCCGAGGCGACGCAAGCGGACACGACCGGTCAACCGCTCGCGTCGCATTCTCATGTTTAAACAAATCTAAAATGGTACTCTGGACCAAAAAACTTGTTTTTTTTCTAAAGTTACAGCATTTCGTGTGTGAAATAAAAATTGTGACTGTATCTTGGTGGCGTCGCAAGCGCGAGATGCTTGGGCTTTTGCGTCGCGACGGAGAAACGCTATTCTAAAACTCTCTTGCGTCGCGTGCGCTAATACAAGCGCTAAATTTAGCGCTAGCGTGCGCTAAAATTGCGTACGTTATTCTAAAACTCCCTCTTATTCGTTCTTAAATTGCGATACTGCTGATACGTAAATAATGACGTTACAATTAGGAAATTCCTTCGGTGAGGCCACAGGAAGGAAGCACCAAGCGAATTCCTGAATAGAAAGCTATAAAGATAGGCGCAATATCAATAAGATAAATTCTACCAAACACGCGGTCCATAAACAAGATCCTTCCTATCACACACCACGCTTTAAAGACATTCGATAGTTTCTGACTGACAAGTGATATGAAATTAATGTTATTTCCAAGAGCTATATAGATTTATTTGCTAATGATTGTTATCGTATGGGTGCCCCAAGAAGACCAAAATATGGTACTCTCATTTTTCGGATCAATGGGAAATTGCTTTTTGTCTGCGGTAAAGAAGGGAGCCAAATAATTAGTGCCTTCTTACCGTAGTAACTCGTCTACTTGGCGTTACAACAAAATACACTTGAAAAAGAAAATATGAAGTCTGTCACGTATGTCTAAACGACACACTTCGTGGCAGCTTTGGTGTTGCTCAACGTGCACGTGACAGATGCGCTTCGCCTGTATGCGCGATTGTCTCGAGCAAGTCCTTTGTTTGACACGGAGCGGCCCGCTTCTTGTCGACAACAGTAGGCTCCCGCAGCAGCGGTTTTCGGCGAGGGATATTCGCGAGGCCCCCAGGCACGAGGAGCTTGCGGCTGGAGTATGGCATCTGTGTCCTACCAGTGTTTGTGAACTGTGACCACTTATTCTGAATATTGGACTGGAAGAATGACTAAAAAAAGCGACAGTGTCAAGACCCCGGAAAAAGGAGTAATCGGTAAGACATGCAAGTATTTTCTTGTTTAGCCTAATTTCACTTATCTCTATTTAAATTCTTTAAGCTGTTGACGGGTGCACCATCA
>JAZHYW010059189.1:0-62458 GCA_037355805.1 Ixodes ricinus | reverse complement strand
CGGCGGGACTTGACAATGGGAACTTGTGAGGCTGCTCGTGTAGACAACAATCGCGGTGCTGCAGTCGACAGGTCAGCAGGAAGTGGCTGCAGTCCGACTTGGTGGTGGTTGTTCACGCGCACGCGGTGCACGCGCACAACCACCGCGATGCCACGGTGCGCCATACTGACCCTACTGACGATGCGCCGATGTCGACAACTATTGAGATGTACACTACACGCTTCACGCGGGCCGCTCCGGTCCCAACACTACCCCGGTAGTAAGAATTCAGTACTGCATCAATCAATAGCCCCCCCCCCTTCCCGCGTGCTCTCTCGCTGAGCACTACGAGGAGTTAATAACCGCGGTTTATAGAGGGAGCTATAAAATATAAATGTATGTGGACCAACACATTCTTACACAACAGAAAGTCTGCAGTGTGCCGCTGAGCAATTCGTGTGCGTATAGAAAGACGAGTTAAGCTCAATAAAAACTCGCGGGTTTTAGTTTTACAGCTGAACCTCCGTTTTTCAATGTTTAGACGTAATGGTCTAAGGGCACCCTGATGGGGGTGAAGACTTGTGACGTAATAAATTGATTACTTGAAATAAATTAAGCCGCGCAGCTCGGGCCTTGTAGGCGACTGGAGTGACGATCTACAGCCGCAAAACAGTCGCTTAGAGGGAGCGAGTTGCGCTCCATTTAGGTGCGAGTATTCATTCATCTCCGAATAAATTATCGCTAATCTGAGAATTTTACCAGCGTAATATGTCTCACAACCGATGTTGGCCGCTCAGTCGTGTAGTTTAGGTCTGGTGGAAGATGTTGATATTGGGTTTATCTAGTAACCTCAAATGTTAGTTGACCACAGTTGTTTCATTTTTATATTAAAAAAAAACAAACCTACTCAGTGTATCGAATAACAAAAAAAAGACCCTTTAGCGCTGTTGGTACAGGCTATTCCTGGCTGTAGCAAGGCTCCCGAAACAAAGTCTAAATAAGGTAAATCTTATTGCTAGTTGTACGCAAGACGTCTAAATTACGCGAGATTGTTGTCCCTCTATCAAGACTTCCTGTATTTTCTCATTTCATAGATTCTCATACGCCTCAACAGGTCTGGAGCGTTTACTTTCCCAAGAAAGCACTTGGGAAGCCCGTCGCTGCATTCTGTGGAGGCAGCTCGACGAATTCCAGGCTGAAATTATATTTAGGCAAACATAAAGTATGCCGCTGTTGCACTGAGCGCGGCGCAACGTCATGCCCAGTGACAAAGCGCAGGTTTTGTTTCAGATCTATAAATATTTTCAGCCTCAACAATCGCCGAGTTTCATCCGCAGAATGCAGCGATTAGCCTTTCACGAGTGCTTTCTTGTGGAAAGTAGATGCTCAAGATTTCCTAGATCGTAAGTACAAAGAACTACAGCCAAAGTATGGCCAATGAAGAACCAAAAAAAGCGTTTAGGCATGAAAAAAAAAACTGCCACGGGAGAGTGATAATGGCGGTTGTGTGCCAAGCCTCATGTTCGACGTTACACCGCAGGCGATTTTTCGGCTACATTGCCTTTCACATCATGTTATTCGCCAAGGTCCTATCAAAGTCGCGGCGATCGGTTCCCAAAATATTCTCAACAAATGTCCGTGAAAGGGCATTTTATGCAATTTTATTGTAAACATGCGTAATATATTGCTATCCAGAAACGCAAAAAAAGTAATAAACACAAAAGCTTTAGCATTGCGTCTTATCGTTGCGCAGGACCAATGTATCCTGTGTTTTATTTTCTATCGCGTCTTACAAAAGACAGTTTATTGCTTTTCTTTTCAACAGGACCGTATCTTCTGCTACAATTCCTGCCCTAAGAATCTTGATTGGGTAGGCTATTTGCCAAGCAAAAAATAGTTTCTAAGCCGTACGTGGGGGAAATGTATCACGTTCTTTTTCACCACGTTACTATTATAACGTTTTATTACCATTATTCCACTTTGTTGTTGTTGTCTAATCACTTCTTGGTAGGCAATGTTACAGACAAAAAATAAATAAAGCATAAGCGCGTATTGTTCTTTTCCGTTACAATTACTCAACCGCTTTTAGACATTGTGGGATACGCAACTTTAATATTTATTTTTCATAAAAAAATCTTTGCGCCAACAAGAAGATGAAAAATGGGAGTCATCCTTCCTTTTCTGAATATAGTATTCAGGAAGGTGATCTGACAAAAACAAATATACAGCTACGAGGTTGTTTCCATCTGCGTAAACACGAAATTAAACAAGAATTTGAGCAGTACCGCCTCTCAATGTTAAAATGAAAGTAATACAGGACTACCTTCAACATAGTATTTGGCTGCGCATACGTATGTGTTTTTTTACAACGTTCAGCATCAGCACACACTGTAATGAACAAAAATATATACAATTTCAGGTTAACGTGACAAACGTTTCTTAGAACTGTAATACATTCATGGGGAATCGTCAATGCAAATCTATATCAATGTGTTTATATGGTACAAACGAATGTTTACCGAAATATGAATGAATATTTTTTAATAAACATTTATTGGAAAACTGGTATCAGCAGCGCAACAGGACATTTGCGATGATTTGGCTGTTGTCACAAACATAGGACACCGTTGCTAGCCCTCATTTCTAGGTATGAACATAGTGTGATCAATACTTGGTAAAAAATACCTTAATAACGATCACCACTTGGCACCGATGAGTCACGAAATCCCCCCAAAAAAAAAAATGGTTGAAGATAGATATTCTAGGTTTTCCCATTTCTAATGCAGTTGGTGACACTTCTGCTCAATGTTGCTCGGACTTTGTTTTCCTTCAGACGACAGTCCAACTCTTCTAAAAACACTTTCTATTAAATTAAAGTCAGGAAACTTCCTGAGACGCGGTCGGGTGTAGCCGTGTGACTTCCAGCCTTGAGCTTCCGTGCTCGTGTTTCGGTATCGGTTTCGAGAAGTTGAGTTTTTCTGACTCGTATTAAAAATATACGTCACTCTGTATCCTAAATCGCCTGGCCAAAAAAAAAACATGTATGGGGTGTCAGTGTTCCTTCAAAGGCCATTCAAACGCATTTTCTCCAATATGTACAGCTTATCTTTAGTCTTTCCTTATCTGCTGGTGTTCCAACAATGTAAAAAGAGTTCATTGTTGTGCATATACGTAAGGCGGGAATACTTCTACCGTAAGTAACTAACGTCCTAAATGTTTGCTTTTCTCTTTTTCAAAGGTATTTGGGATTCCAACATATGCCCACGTGTCCCTTTATCTCAGAAAACGCATTATTTCACACCAACATGGTTTTCTTAAGGTTCGTTCCGTCGAAACAATTCATTGTATATTTCTAAAATATTCATTGCCTCATGTTTCAAATCGTGGTCAAGTAGGCGGTATTTATTTTGATCTGTCTAAGGCGTTCGACAAGGTGAGTGATGCTTTGCTTTTACAGAAATGGTCACTGAACGGGTTTTCGCCAATTATCTCAAATGTGTTTCGATAGCAATCAGACTGACCGTCAATGTGTTGCGCGTGTTTTAAATAGCTTTTCAAACCCTTTTCCCGTCATCAGGAGTACTTCAGGCCTCTAATTTAAGATATTTTGGGTTTCTTATTTTTATCAACGACATTGCCACATGTGATATAAATTAAAATATCTTGCTATCTGCTGATGCCATTAAGCTTTTTTTAATTCACACATTATATGACTGTAGGCGTCTGAAAGGTGTTGCGCCACGTATACTCAATTGATGTTAGGCAATTTGTTTATTATTTAATCCCGACGAAACTAAAATTTATCGTTTTGAAAAAACAAAACAAAACGTGAAGTAATTATTTATTCATATGCGCTTTACACTGAGGCTATTACTCGTATTTAAATGATTCGGTATCTTGGAGCGTTTTTGGATAGTTATTTTATATTTGGTTGCCATGTCACTCATATTGTCGGTTCTGCAGTCAGAATGTTGGGTCTAACCTCTCGCATAACTGGAAACTTTGTCAATGTAACATCCATACTTCGTTCATTCTCAACCCTCATTAGATGTAGGCTCAACTTTTGTTCTATTGTATGGAATTCGCTCAGTGCACCTGGTACAGCCTCTATATAGAACCTATTCAGCGACGCTTTGTTCGTACCCAGGTAGAAGAGAGCTCTAAGCAAATCATTGGCCATTGTCTGGGAGGTTTAGAGCTTGAGAAGCCCAAATAAGCCAAAATAGAGCCAAATCTGTCTTTTATTGGTACGATTTTCGATATTTCGACCCTAATCCACAAAGAAATGTCAGAATAAGCTTCACTTCCTCATAGTTCGGCTGTCATCTGGCAGCTCTGGGCCAAAGTCGCCAAAGAAGTGCCAGAGTTACGCTTACTGTCTGAGAGTTCGGCTCCCATCTGACATCTTTGGGACCAAATCGGCAAACGAGCACCGAAGTTAGGCCTGATTTTTTATATTTCAGCTGTTCTCTAGCATTGCTGGGCCTAAATCGCCAACAAGTGCCAAAGTTAGGCGACCGTCGTGAATGTTCGGTGGTAATCTGGCGTCTTGGGCCCCAAATCACCAAAGCAAGTGCCAGGTTAGGCTTCACTGTCTGGTAGTATGGTTAGGATCTGGCATCTTTAAACATCAATTCGTTAACAAATGCCAGAGTTAAAGTAATCAAAGCAGGGCCCGTTCCCACGTGGCACAGAGCTCTGGGCCAAACTTTGGCCATGGTCTGGGAGTTTTAGGCCTTGAGAAGCCCGAATAAGCCAAAGAAGAGCAAAATCTGACCTTTATTTACAAGAGTTTGGGTATTCCGGCCGTAATTCACCAAAGAAATGTCAGAGTTAGGCATCACTTCCTGATAGTTCGGCTGTCATCTGGCAGCTCTGTGAATGATGAGGCGGAACATCCGTTTAGGACATAAAAAGGAAATCTGCGCTATGGCATTACGCAATGCAAAGCGTCATGCTTGCATTGCGTAATGCCACAGCGCAGACTTAATAAGGCTCTGACGTATTATCAGAGAGAGGAATTGTGTGTCATAGAAGAGGGAACTTGGTATCGGACTATGATACATTGCCCTGATTTGAAGATGCTGCATTTTAGACAAAACATGATACATGCTTTAGAGCTGTCTCTTTTAAGAGTGACACATACAGGAATGCCTATTTCAACCTCCAGCAATAGTGCCTTGACGTATTATCAAAGGGAAGAATTGTACGTTATAGAAGAAGGAAATCCTATCGGACTATGCTACATTGCCCTAATTTGAAGATGCTGCATTTTAGACAAAAAATTGTACATCGTTTAGAGCACAGTCTCTTTTAATGGTGACGCACCTGGGCATGCCTATTTCAACCTCTAGAAACAATGCCTTGAAATATAATCAGAGACATGAACTCTGTGTCATAGAGGAGAGAAATCGTTTCGGACTATAATGCATTGACCTCATTTGACGATGCGGCATTTTAGACAAAATAAAATACATCGTTTAGTAGCTGCAATAAATTATTCTGCAATTGTCTTCTCATACAAAGTAATGAAGCATCCCGCCTTCCACACGTTATGTTTTTTTTTAGCAGCACAGCTGGGAACGTTCCGTGAATTTGAAGTAGCTCATTATATAAATGATGACAATCGACACTTTAGTGACAAAAGCAAGGAAGGAAACCGGGTTAGGAAACATTAATTCCTACAGTCTCTAGTACCCATGAAACAGAGACGCCGAAACAGGCTTCGAAATTGAATCCAATCTCGACTCGTACATTAAAAAGTTCAAAAGCAATTTCTGAAACGGGAGGGTAGCAGCTGGTGCTTCTGTTACAAGACCGAAAACAGCAATTCAAACGAGAATTTTCCTCGTGCGATACGCTCGGAGCGCAGAGTTGAATCCCCCTCGGTCTCCGATCCCTCATCACAGCCTTAAAGGGGAGACATTTGGTGAACTCGGAAGGGACAACGTATGCGCCACTGGGCATTCTTTTTCCGGCATGAGTTTCTAGCTTTGGAGGTCAGTTTTACCAAGTTGATCGTGTTGTGTTTGTTGCGCTGAACGAACGGGAAACTCGGCTGTGTGTACAGATGTGGAGATAAAATGTATTCGGTACAATGCGAAAGCCTCTCATCTCCGGAAGGAAGCAGAAAATGAGACGAGGGCGTCATCTGGGTAACATAAGACGTCCCATCTACAACGTGAGATACTGCAATGCTCAAGAATAAGTAATTGTGTGGTGACATTCAACTACTGCATGCCACCTGAGATCGCTTGTAGTGTTGGTCGTTATGATTCCAGCAGGATTATACAAGGCCCTCAGATAGCATTGCATCAATTAAAACATAATTGGAAGTGCTACAATGTTTATGATATACGAATACTTGTTCGGAGTATCAAGGGTCTGTAAAACATTTCAAACATATACTTTTGTGTGTTTCAAATGCTTCAACAAAAAACAAAACAAAAAAAACCATCGTTACGTAAAGTAGTACTCCACAAAGAAAAATGGTCGTCTTTGTTTGGTCGATTAAGCCAATCTGCTACACAAACAGTGAGAATACAAAGGAAAGTTCTGAAAACCTCTACCATCACACCAGCCTTTTAGCGAGTTGTCTAACTTAGATATGCCGGACCACGGGCGTATCTAAGTTCAGCTTATTTACATAGCCAAGAAAAAAAACTTTCTTGAACTAAAGAGAATTGAATAATCCCATTGGTTGACCTAATCCACAATCTACCGTCGACAGTGCAACCTTCGATATTCACAACAAGAAACAAAAAGGATAAACTGTGGTTTGTGCATGCAGATATAAACCAGACGATGTCATCGGTCCATATCTGCATCTGAAATAATTGGCGCGAAAGCCCAACGAGAGAACACGAACCGGCTTCGCAGGACCCGTGATGTTGTCTGCGCCGCCGTGATCCGAACACTCACCAGCATAGACGTCCTTCTCCAGGACGCAGAAACCCTTGAGCTGGAACTGCGGCTTCCGTTGGACTACATCATCCAAAAACAACTAAGTCTGGTCGAGCTCGACGACAAAATAAAAACAGTGACCTCACCTTCCACGAAGAGCTGGAGAACAAACTGGAAGGAGTGGAGGATTACCGTATAGGAATTAGGTGCAGCATTACATGCGTTCAGTACGTACTGCAGTCTAGAGGCAGCCCACCGCAACCCTTGAGCGTTGCCACGGCCGTGACAAATTACCTGCTCGACAACCTTCAGTTCGGTGACCTTCTTCTCACGACGCTAACTTCCAGCAACGCTTCTTTACACCTGCCCCGCGGAGTCTTCGAACAGTTTCCCTCTCGAAGCTCCAGTTACCTCCCTTTGCAGGTAACCGTCGCAAGTGGCAAGGAGCTTGGGATCAATGCAATGTAACCATTCACGTAAATCTTGACATGAAGCCATTCGAGAAGTTTAAATACCTCATTACGTACGTCGCATTTGACGCAAAGCGGGCTATGGAGAGAATACGACTGTCCGAAATTAGTTATGATTGGCAGTAAATACACTACACGACCGAATTGGACGACGTGACATCTTGGTCGAATATTACATTAAAAACCTTCTAGGTCTAGCAATGATCAACAGCTCCAACAACATAGTACAGCTGCGCCAACTCTACGATGCTATACGTTTCCGAACCACGTACAGAAAGAAGACTTGCACGTTCCGCCTAGATTATGCATCGCGTCCTCATGCGCTGTCGCCCCAGTGACCTAGCAATCCTGTACCACCAGATGTTCAAAGAGCGGCACCGGCATCCTCAGCAGATACACCTGCTTTGCGACCAGTAGAACATGTTTCCGTCATTGAGGTGTTTCTTCGGATACAAAAAGAAATCTGAGAGAATGGCTACATCAATCACGCAATCAACACTCTCCGACATAGATTATCGCTGATGAGATTTCAAGAAGCCTCCCCAGCAACTAACCCTTCAATGCTTGAGCTATCAGCTATGTAGGAAGCCACCGGCCAGCAGCATACCCCTTTTGTGGTGCCGTCGAACACAAGGTGAAGAACTGTCAAGCTAAGCTTTCAACTCGAGAGAAAAGAGCCAAGTTTTTACCAACGTGTTTCTGCGTTAAATGCGGCAAGAGAGTGCTATTCATTCTTTGGAAGAAGACCTGCTATTCTCGTATTTGACTCATGAACCATACTAATGAAGTACGGCTCCGTGCGGAGCATTACAAATGTTCCTATTTATGTGGGGAATTAATATATATGTAGGCATGTCTTACTTGTGATTTTATAATATCGTAAATATTTCAAATGCACAAAGCATCGCTAGTTTCACCGACAGCCATATCTTTAAAAAAAAATTATGAGCACAGCGGATTTTTTTTTTTCGATGTGACAACGAGCATTGATGGTACGCCCAGCCGGCCGGTAGGCATCACGTGAGGGTAGGCGTGAAGTATACTTTGAAACTTAGCTTAATTAGTGCTGTTCGTAATAATCAACGTGGATTGCTTTGATAATGAGCGATTACATTTTTTCACATCTTCGGTTTTGTCAAAAAATGCTGCGTAACTATTAAGATTAGAAACAAAAAATCAACAACTGTCAGATACCCATCCAACGAGGCCTAGAGTGCAGATAGGACTCAAATGTATGTCATTGAAATTTATTGTTTCAAGCAATAACCCCTTCGTCACACCTTCCCCCCCCCCTAAAAAAACAAAAAGAAAAGTTGAAAAAAGTCACATACAATTCAAGGACCGAACGATATTTGTAATCTAATATCTAGACACAAAGTTAAATCTTCTTGCCAGTAAAATAGGGGGACATACTCTAGTTACATATGCAAAGGGAAATTGCCTCGTGTTAATCTCTTAAGCCCTCGGGTTCTAATCTCTTTTAGGAAGCGAGCAATCTAGTCGGAATAAATCTGAGTAACCATGCTGCCGTTGCAGAGATTAAATTTTTATTCTGCGCTCCGCGCTTCGGGACAATTTGAATATTTTTTTTTCATCGCGCAATTATTAAAGTTTTTGATCACGCAGGTAAGAAAGTTGGGAGGATGTTGAAGGTATAATTTCGTCACGCGCCAACGAGTCCTGTTGAATGCAATAACCGCATAGTATTATTCGCTCTTTGTGCGATGATATCGTTTTTTACTTTAGTTCAAAGCACGCCCTATTATTACATACTAAATAATTTAATGCAGTGAAAAAAGGACTGCATTATTACATAACCAAAAGTGTAAGGGAAAATATTTTAATTAAAGAGCCTTCGTGGTATCTTCGTTTTAAACTTTAAACGACAAGAACGACAAGAACAGCCTAGTTTAAGTGTATCGATACAAACATCTCGATTATGGCGGTAATAAATATGTGTATCAGTGCACCGGCATGAAGTGGAGGTGGTCTCATCCAATTAGTAATAAAGTTGCGCGAAGGATATGCCTGTATGGTGTGATCAAATCAAACCCGCTCATACAACGTCGCGTAGGTCGACGGTCGAGAAACCAGATGGCGTTGTAATTATTGTGCGCATATCGAGGTACGAGTCAGCAAGTGCTCATTCTGCTCCCATACTTGTTTTACATTGGACAACGTTGAGAACATGGCCGGTGTCATTGGGAATCCGTCCAAGGTGGGTTTTGATCACGAAAGGCTTTTGTTGCCGGACTTTTAAAGAGCCTGACATGAACGTCGATGTAAACAGCTGTACAGGCAGAGACACTGGACCAGCCGCATAGAACCATTATGAATAAGAGATCCGGAATAATCTTGCGCGATAGAGTTGCACGTAAATGCTCGTCCGCATGTTGCGAGCATGCATTGTGCATGATGTGTTAGCGCGGAAAGGACGGGACATTCTACATCATCCAGCTTACTGTCCCCATAATATCATTATGCAACTATAATTTGTTTGAAATCTTAAAGAAATATTGAAAGGAGCAATGTATGCACAAAGATGCGGACGTCATGGCTGCGATGAGTAAAAGGTCGAGGAGCAACCGCATTATTTTTTTCGTGTACGGTGTTTGACTCGTTTCGAAGCAGTGGGACTCGATCTTGAATGCGTACTTGTAAGAAACCCTGGTGCATTCTTGCTTCCCTATATGTCTTTTTATTAATTTTGCCAAACTGCTGTCACCTTTTTCTTCGTCTTAATAGAGGCACCCGAATGGGTTTCATTTGATTCCGCCTCGTATAAGAGCCTCTTAAAAGGACACTGACAGGGTATTTATGCTCGCAAATGTTTTTATTTGTACGTTACATACGAGAACTCAACTACCTAGAACACAATCTACAGTCACCTTACAGTGACTATAGATTTTTGTGTCCTAGTGAACAGGCTCAAGATGCTCCGATGCCCTACAATGTGCTTGCGAGTAAAAATAAATCGTTTTGGAAGGCTCACAGTTACAATAATTCAAAAATATGCCAGAAAATTCCCATTGATCCGGAGTTCCATAGAGTTGAACTCCGATACCCTCGCACTTCACATTTATTCACGATGCTTTTATTTTTAGGAAAGAGCAAGCTACAGATACTGACGAGGATAAAACGGCAGGGGTGAGCTTCAGTTGTTCCGCCTCTAGCGCGAGCTTTCGAGCTTTTGCGGCACTTAGAAGTCTCCTTCACCTCGAGCTTGTGCGCGCGGCAAAAGCACGACGGAAGGCATGGAACTCGTGCTGGAAGCCGGACGTTTGAAAAACATGCCCTGTTGTTCTCATTCTGTCGGTGACTAAAGACAAAATAGTAAACACTCTTTCTTGGAAAAAAAATCATCCGTTCGTCGACTGCACGGCGGCTCTTGTAAACAATAGTATGACCTGTTCCCTCTTTCTAGATCAGTTTTTGTGAATTCAGTGCATTTGTCGTTTTTTTATTATTTTGGCGCATAAAATATTAAGTACCATCAAGCTATGGCTATGCGTACTATGTTTTTAAAAAAGTTCCTTCGCTTTTCTCAAGACCGTTGAAGACTTGTCAAAGGTAGGAGGCGGGAGAACTCCTCCCTGCCGTTTTCAGCTTTCAGTGACTGGAATAAACTGGACCATGGATGAAATCCAAGAGCCTAATTACACCCAAACTGGAAAGAAGTTTATTTGAAAACGTCTCGAGCGTCTGTTAATTTACTGATATCTACAGGGAGCTAAACGAAAAGAGGGCAAACCCGGTCCTGCGAAAGAACGCACCTCGCAGAATAAAGGGGTTAATAGCATATCGGCCTGTGCCAAAGGGCCCAGTTAGAAAAATTATTAGCGTTCGGTATAAGTTTGTTATTAATTACTCTTGAGTAATTAAAGTTTTAATTAATAAGTCGAAAGGCAAGGTTTCTATTGGGAGGTTTCTCTGAATCAACGAAAACCGCAAGATCAATGCACTTTAGGACAAAACAGAAAAACAAAAAGGCACGCGAAGTATTTTACGGAGTTCCGAAAGGACTCGATTCGGAAGCTTTTCAAGAATATCGGTTTCCGCGGCAGCTCCGTGCGGACAAAGCGCTCAGTCACCCCCTCGCCTCCGTCATACGAGGGAAGAAAGCGTGGCGGGCAAACGTTGTGCTGTTCGAATAACATTGCAAGATTTCATTCGTGGGGTCATCTCCGTTACGCGAGCAAGGCGTGCCGGCGCAGATTAGATGCGCACTGTGGCCACGAGAGAGCAAGCCTGCTGGTGTGGAGATGCGCTGAGATAGGAATCCGAAACTTCAAAACCTGTCCAAATTAAGTGTTTTTTTGAAGCACCGTAAGATGCTCGCCTGGTACTATTCTTGGAGCGCCGTTATAATGTGGGTGAATTTAGCATGGTCTTCAGAGATGACCACCAAGTTTTTTCTCATTGAAACCATGCCTTTAGATTTACAAATTAAAAAAATAACTACTGAAAACTAGTTATTAGCCTTATTGTACCGAACCACTTTTTTTCTTCTACTCTAGTCACTGCATCAATCCTGTAAGAATTTACTTGATCATATTGTAACCGCGTGCACTGCCAATTCATATAAAGACCAATGCCCACAATTATATGACTGCCGAGCCTGACCTATATTGTATCGTTCTAGCGCGAGCGTGCTAAATATTTGTTTTTGCGTGTGTTTAGTTTAAAAAAAGTGTTTCCTTGTTTTTAGTTTTACAGTATATAGAGCATATCTAAATCTGCTGCAATCTTATTTCATTTGTTTGTGTCTGATCGTTTCGTGCCTTTTTATTTGGAATGAAATGTGCGTATTATGTTTTCTGAAATGTCCCCTCATGCAATGCATTTTAGTGCTCTCGACGTCAATACAATTAAATGGAATATATACCTATACTACTAAAACTCCTTTCAGTAACAAAACAACACATAATTTCTTCAGCACTCCTTGAAAGATTAAAACTTAGCCGAGTTAATTATTTACTTCATTGTGCAGATCTTAACGTAAATAAAGAAGTACAAACCTCAAAACAACTTAAGCAAGAGCCAAAGTAGGGCCGCGTAAATCAGTCAGCGGGCAAACAATGAGAACACCATGAGACGCTGCCATCATAAGGACGCCAACGGTGGAGAATCCTCATTTACAGAGTCGTCAGCGACCCATAACTCTCCGACCACAAAAGAAGAAAAAAAAGAAAGGCGGGGAACATTCAAGGCCAAGCGGACGGACAGTCCCTCCAAGCGAGTAGCGGAGACAGGCGCCGTCCAGCTCAGGCCGGCGGGATCCAAAGCATCCTCGGTCCAGGAAGACAAATCCGTCATCCCAAATTAATTTGATCTCGGCTGCTCGACCCCACACGCCAAAACACGCGCGCGGAAAGAAAAGACGAAAGACAGGGCGGCATCCAAGTATCGCGAAAGGTTCCCGTAGAATAAGGCGCTGGTCAGGGGAAGGAAGAAGAAGCGAGCCTCTGGCAAACAAGCGGGGCCAGAGAAAGCGAGTGCAGAGGAAGTATCTCCGCGGATATGCCCGGAAGGAAGGGGCAAAACGCCGCCGGGACCAGCCGGAACCCTCCTGGGAAGGGCGGCGGCCATTGAAGATAAGTTATGTAACCACTCGCAGTGACAATCGGGCCAGGAGGGGGCGACCCTTGGCCATTTGGCCGTTGGCTTATGATGGATGAAGATCGCCGGACGGGTTCCTCCCTTCCTTTTCCCCTCGGGTCCCCTGTGGTGGTCGGGGTCTCTGGGCCGCGATTCCCGTCGACGACGATGACGACGACGACGACTTGTTCCGGGGCTTGTGGAACCGCTCCGACCTCCATTTCATGTGGTGGCCAATGGAAAGGCAGGCGGCTTGGCTGAGTCTGGCCACCGTTGGTATTTTTCTCCAGTGACCGCTTTGTTTCGCCCGAAGGCCAGCGCGGAAGAGCGAGGAGATTGATGTTTTGCGTTTCGCCTCGGCGTGTTGAGACTGCTGCGAGTGGCGCCTTCTATACTCCTCTCCTGCTTGCGATGGACCGACGCGGACGCTACGAGCCATCGCAACCAATGCTGTGTGTGTGCCATCTGACCTTAGAAAGGAACGCTTCCATGTGCATGGTCACGTGGTACGTTCGTGGCGGTGGATTGCCTGGGAGAGCGCGTAGTGTCCGCTACGGTCCATCGTTAGGCTAAGCGGAGCATAGACTTTTTCCAGCGGGAGTCTCGAACCAGGCGATTTACTGCGCACGTCCCTGGTTTGGAGAGGGTACGTAAGTGTAGCCCGGCTTCGATGGGCTGTGCGTTTTCTCGCCAGTGTGCTGTGGCAGCCTGTGTAGGCGCGATTTCTGACACTGGTGGCGGCAAAATTGCTGCATTTGATTGTTTTTTGTGTTTTTTTTATGGCGAATGGAATTTCTTGGGGCCTTTGAAAAGTCATTCTGTCAAAGTTATGAGGGCAAATAGCAATAGCAAATAGCTTTTTATATAAAAGCGTATTTTTAGTGTGTTCGTGCACGACAGATCGAATGCAACGGCAATGTTTTGTTTTTATTTTACGCAGATATTTAATGCTGCCAAACGCCCGGCCTTGCCGATCTACAAAGGTCTCCAAATGTAGAAACTGATTTCATAACACAACATAGCCGAACCGTGTGGGTATCTCCCCTCACAACATAGAATTCAAGAAGTATCGTCAATCGAACAACATTTTGTATGTACCCCACGGTGCCGCGTTATCCGAACAGGCTTTACTTGAGAAACAACTCAAATAACAGGGCATATCCAATCTACAATGTCGACGACAGTCACTTCAAACCTAGCAGAATGGACAATTGGGCGAGTTGGTAAGAGTTCACTATAACTTACAGCGCAACTACGACAAGGACAGACAGAGGAGAAGACACAGGACAAGCGCTGAACTAGCAACTGATTCTATTGAAAAGAAAATACATGATGATGCTGCTGCTGCTCGTGCAGGCATGCCCCTCCGTGGCCCTGGCGCTTCTTCTTTCACTCAACACGAAACCGGCCGAGTTATCCGAGATCCAAAAAGCCGATCTCGCTGCTCATCAAAGTCACTGTGGGCTGGCTCACACACAAGGATCCGTTTTGTGTTATGTGGTACGTCTCCATCATTTCTCGGGGTAGTTTGTGGTTGTGTCGGAACATCACTGTCGTGTTGTTGAAAAGGGGTTGGCATCCGCGATCCCGGCAATGCATCGCGAGATGTGTGTGAGCGGTTCCTTTCATAGAACTGTGGTGTTCTCGTAGTCTTATGTTGAGGCAACGCCCAGTCTTGTCCTATGTAGGCACGCCCGCAGGACAACGAAATCTTGTAGACCACGCCTTCTATGCAGGCGACAAACTGCATTTCGTGTTTGATGCTGCAGCCGCTGTGAGACGTAGGATCGTCATTTCTAATAGACCACAACGACGAAAGCGCCTTCAGGACGCGATGCGGTATTACGGTAGAAGACTTTCTCGAACTCCTGTCCGTTTATTTGAAGTCCACACATCGGATGGCAGGACAAGGTGTACATACAGAAGTCCAGAGTATGCATAGGGTCTAGGGTAGCTCCCTGTGCTCATGTGCA
Source organism: Ixodes ricinus (assembly GCA_037355805.1). Lineage (NCBI taxonomy): Eukaryota > Metazoa > Arthropoda > Arachnida > Ixodida > Ixodidae > Ixodes > Ixodes ricinus. The sequence goes on along the minus strand of JAZHYW010059189.1, from coordinate 47,535 downwards.
ACATCTTCCTAGGCAAGATAGATCGGGATCTGGAACCCTGCTTCGAGAAAAACACCAAAAAAGTGTTTAAGTACGTAGACGATTATTTGGTGTTCGTTGAGAGGGCTGATTTCCATCAGAAGCTAGACGATGTGCTGAAGATCTTCACGGAAAAAGGGCTAGGACTTCGATTGACCTATGAAGCCCAAAACACAGCCTCATTCAGTTCCTGGATCTCCGCTTCGAAGTGGGGAACGATCATGTTTGCTGGTGTTACAGTCCCAGAACAGCGAAGGCTCTTCAAACTTTCAGTCAGCTCACTCCAAACTCGTCAAACAAGGCATCGCATTTTCTTGTCTGAGGACTGCTTTAACAAGCACATGCATTCCAGAAATTGAGTTCCAGCTTCATGTCCCGAATTCAACGGCTCAAGGATTCGGGGTATCCTAATTCGGTCATTTCTTCAACTTGCGAAAAAATCGTGAAATACCTTGAAACAGATCCAGAGATCGAGCAACGTGATCTCGAGCAGAAAGAGAAAAAGAAAACCTCAGTCATACCGTACATCCACCGCCTTTCCCACGGACTCCAGAAAGTCGCCTCGAGATACAATGTGAATGTTGTTTTTCCGCCCGTCACAAGCTAAGCTCTTGTGCGCTCCGCAGTCAACTAACGCGTGAGAAATGACGATCCCATGTCTCCACAGCGGCTGCAGCATCAAACACGGAATGCAGTTTGTCGCCTCCATAGAAGAGCAGTGGTCTCCAAGATAACCGGATCCCGATCGATCTTGCCTAAGAAGATGTTACTGAGCACAGGAGCTTACCCTAGACCCTATGCATGCTCCGGACTTCTGTATGTACACACCTTGTCCTGCCATCCGACGATGTGGACTTCAAATAAACGGACAGGAGTTCGAGCAGAGTCTTCTACCGTAATACCGCATCGCGTCCTGAAGGCGCTTTCGTCGTTGTGTTCTATTAGAAATGACGATCCTACGTCTCTGGCAGCTGCAGCATCAAACACGGAATGCAGTTTGTCGCCTCCATAGAAGGCGTGGTCTCCAAGATACGGATCACGATCGATCTTGCCTAGGAAATGTTACCGAGCACAGGAACTACCTAGACCCTATGCATGCTCCGGACTTCTGTATGTACACCTTGTCCTGCCATCCGATGTGTGGACTTCAAATAAACGGACAGGAGTTCGAGAAAGTCTTCTACCATGTCTGCATCGCGTCCGGAAGCCTTTCGTCGCTGTGTTTATTAGAAATGACGGTCCTACGTCTCTGGCTGCGGCATCAACACGGAATGCAGTTTGTCGCCTGCATAGAAGGCGTGGTCTAAGATTCCGTTGTCCGGCTGAGCGATACCCTGCATAGGACAGAATGGGCGTTGCCTCAAATATGAGCTCGAGAACACCACAGTTCTATGAAAGGAACCGCTCACACACATCTCGCGATGCATTGCCGGGATCGCGGATGCCAGCCCCTTCAACAAGACGACAGTGATGTTCCGGCACAACCACGAACTACCCCGAGAAATGAAGGAGACGTACCACATAGCACAAAACGGATCCTTGTGTGGCGAGCCAGCCCACAGTGACTTCGATGAAAGAGCGAGATCGGCTTTTTGGATCTCGGATAACTCGACGCCGGTTTCAGGTGGAGTGAAAGAAGAAGCACCAGGGCCACGGAGGGCATGCCTGCACGAGCAGCAGCAGCATCACATGTATTTTCTTTTCAATAGAATCAGTTGCTAGTTCAGCGCTTGTCCTGTGTTTTCTCCTCTGTCTGTCCTTGTCGTAGTCGCGCTGCTGAGTTATAATGCACTTCACAACGATCAGACGGAATCCGGATTTGTTTTAGGGCACGTTTCAAAGAAAGTTTCGGTTATTGCGTAGCACCGAAGCAAAGAAACGGACGTGTCTGAACTGTCCCATACCGCGCACTCACGCACCAGATGAGTTACTTTTTCGCGACGACCGTCAAGCCTTTCCACATTATCTCGGCGCAGATAACCCTCGAAGAACGTCGAACGCCGGCAACGTTTTCTTTTTTCATTCGTTCTTCGCGAAGGCCGAGCAGGCGACGAAGCTCTGGCATGCGCAATCCGTGGTGCCGTCGTGTCGCCACCGTCTCTCGCGCCATCAGCGCCTTCTGTGGTAGGTTTGAGAACTAATGGCATGTACCCACGCCGAAGCGTCGGTCAGTGCGGGAGTTGCCATGCGGCGCACTTCGCCGACTAAAAGGAATTCATGTCTGTAATATATGTATACATGTTTTTAAATAGCGTTTCCAGGCTAGGAAAGAAGCGTTATGCTGGCAATCGCCTGGGCTGTTCTCTGCGGGAGATGATCACGCCACGGCGACCAGCGGGTCGGCGAAGTGGTTGCGAAATGTTTCGCGTGCAGGTGAATATACCACGACCGTTTCCATTGTTTGTTCGTTTGTTTTTCTTTTATGCGTGACGTTTTAACAAGCTAATGTTTTACGCTGCCTCGGCCCAGTATAAATTGTTAAGTTCTCGACCTTTCTTTTTTTCTTCTTTGCTCCTTCCTCCATGAAGGATGATGTGTCTGGAGAGCTCCGAATCACGTTGCGGCGACCGACGAGGGGCGGCTACGGAAACCCCTGACCTGGGCGCGAACTTCGCTATCTCGCGGAGCCGTGAACATGCTTTACTGTAGCACAACGCGAGATCCCACTGGCGAGTTATGTCAACACGCTGATCCTTGAGCCTGGTAACACACCATCATTGCGTGCCGCCGTCGACGAGAAAAATAGAATCATCTTGATTTATGCTTCACACTTCATCGAATCACGCATACAAATCCACAGAAGCACGAAGCACAAAAGTCATGATTTTTTATTTGTGAACTAACTGAACGACGCAAAAAACTGTGTTCAGAATTTCGTCACACACAAAAGGGAGCAGATGGCAGAAAAAGAATGGGCAAACCACATATTTCGGGGTTTCAAGACAAAAGGTAAGCACGTATATTTTTGTGTAAAATGCCGCAGCCCTCGTTAACCGTCACGCCATCAGGCTGCCCTTTTCATATTTGAGAAAGACTGGTGATCTGGGCAAAGGTGGTGAGGCTCATTTCGTTCCCCACGAGGTAGATGCTTCGGGACTTTTTTGCTTCTCCGCTCACGGACTGTTACTAGAACTTTGCACCAAAACGGTGCCGGCGTGCCAGCTAGAGTAACCTTACTCTAGTGCAGCTACAGGCAAATGTGCATCGTGGAGACTAGGTAAAATTGAAAAAAGACAACGCGCATGGAGCTAACCTGACTGGTCACACAGTCGAACCGCTCTGATTCATTGCCGCCGACGCTCCGTCAGCTCCACTTCCTACGGCTTTCCCATAAATCGCTAGAATTTAAAAATATATATATAGTTTTTTTTTCTTTATTTGTTTGCGCATTTGTTTCCACGGAGCGGGCAGAGATAAAGGCACAATGCCTGACATACCCTCTGCGCCCCCATCGTACAGTTCAGCTTTATTCAGTTAGCCGTTGAGGCAGTCGTACACGCAACAAAAAAGTCACTATTTTTCGCACACAACGTGCGAAGAATTGAGAGCGATAGCTGTAGCACGCTCGTGCAATACAGGTGGAATGGTGCCGTGCCGTATCTGAGGATGGAGGTGCTACGTGGTTAATTATCATATAGCCGTCGTGGTTGGCGTCGTGGATGCACTGACGACTGCCACCAGTGATTCGTGAAGTAAGTGGGACAGCGCGGTGGAAGTTTCGAAAGCCACCCAACATTACGCGTAGCAACTGGATACTGCCAAAGCGGGATTTCGCATAACACGAGTAATAGCTTGAAAGCAAGTCTTTCGAAGCAGACGACACGATGAGAGCTGCCCTCTTCTTTCTCTTGGCGCGGCACGGCGTCCGGGAGTTCCCCGATTTGCCTCTTTTCGTGGCAAGAGGGAAGATAAGAAGGGCCATTCTTCGAGCACGCGGCGCACGGCGACGACATGCGACTGACGAACAAAATCTCTTCAAAGTGTCGCCTATGAAGCTATCGCTTTAAAAATCAGCGGTTATTTTTTTGTCCGCACTTCTGCGGACAACATAGCAAGTCTTAAGAAACGCTGGCTCGCTGGCGGAAACGGGGCATCAAGCACATACCAACAGTTCCTCTTTCGACCACCTAATAACGCCACGGGTGTTTATCTTTATTTTTTTTTAAATACCAGCGCACGGAGCGCATTTTCTGGTCCTTACAGTGGAAGATAACACAATAATGTAAGCGTTTTGAATAAAGTAAATAAGATAAAAAAAGGACAGCGAACATCAGAACGTAAAATGCAAGTGAAGAGTCGCGTCTGACCGGGTTTCCACAGCTCAGGAGGATGGCAGAAATTTCTTTCTGACAGGGGTCGCGAGAGTCGCAAGATGGCGCCGGCTGGAGGGCTCTTTTTGGAAAGGTCTATTAGCGGTGAGATGTTTTGGTGGCGCCCTTGTATGGTTACACTCTCGTGACGTCATTACCTCGCGAACAACATGTTCGATGGTGTTTGTAATTAGCATGGTGGAAGCTTGAAATCATAGCGCTCTTGAACAAACTCTGTCAACACCGCCAAAATTGAAGTTCTCACGTTCCTCTTATTTCCGTCCATAAAACTCCTTTGCTGACGTCATCGTCAGCCGTCGGCCAATCGTGGAAAACCGACCACCGTCGACGCTTTCGATCGCGCACGTCGCCAATATCAGGCGCTGCGCGTACAGCAGAGGGCGAAACAATAAATAGATCTGCGTAAAGCGTGCTACATGCAGCGATTTTGGCCCTAGAGCGGCGCGATTTCTGCCGTCGCGACGCTCGTGCCGCTCAACCGCTGGTGCTGGCCAGAGCGCCGCGACGGCAGAAATCGCGCCGCTCTAGGGCCAAAACCGCTGCATGTGAAACACGCTTTGGAGATCTCAGGATGCTGCAATAAATATTTTATGGAGAACGGACCAGGTGTTCTAGAATTCCCAAGTTTGTTTTTAGTGAAGTTATCAGGTGGTTGTTCTGTTTTTTGTATGTCACAAATTCTGCATTTATTGGGGCTACCTTTATATACGTTTTATAGTGAAGCTAATTTTATATTTATTAGATGTATAATTTACTAGATTTTTTAAGTCTTCAAAATTTGGCTTAAAGGCCGGTTTATCACCACCGTTTTCTTGCTTTGCGTTATGCTACAAAGACACATCGAGAGCCACCGGAGACATCCGTATTCACGCCAGTTTAGCTGTCTAGAATAACCTTCAGCTGGCTAGAGTAACCTTACTCTAGTGCCAGCTACAGGCCAGTTTACTCACTACCGTTTTCTTGCTTTGCGTTATGCTACAAAAGATTACATCGAGAGTCACCAAGACATCCGTAGCTTGCACGTCTCAGTATGGCCATTCGATATACCTTCAGCTGGCTAGCAGTAATCGCTTACTCTAGTGCCAGACTACAGACCAATTTACTCACCGCTGTCGATTTTCTTGCTTTGCGTTATGCTGCAAAAGATTACATCGAGAGTCACCAAGACATCCGTGCTTCACGCCGGTTTGGCTAGTTAGAGTAACCTTCAGCTGGCTAGAGTAACCTTACTCTAGTGCCAGCTACAGGCCGGTTTACTCACCACCGTTTTCTTGCTTTGCGTTATGCTACAAAAGATTACATCGAGAGTCACCAAGACATCCGTGCTTCACGCCGGTTTAGCTGGCTAGAGTAACCTTCAGCTTGTAGCAGTAACCTTACTCTAGTGCCAGCTACAGGCCGGTTTACTCACCACCGTTTTCTTGCTTTGCGTTATGCTATAAAAGATTACATCGAGAGTGACCAAGACATCCGTGCTTCACGCCGGTTTAGCTGGCTAGAGTAACCTTCAGCTGGCTAGAGTAACCTACTCTAGTGCCAGCTACAGGCCAGTTTACTCACTACCGTTTTCTTGCTTTGCGTTATGCTACAAAAGCTACATCGAAGTCACCAAGACATCCGTGCTTCACGCCGGTTTAGCTGGCTAGAGTAACCTTCCAGCTGGCTAGAGTAACCTTACTCTAGTGCCAGCTAGAGGCCGGTTTACTCACCACAGTTTTCTTGCTTTGCGTTATGCTACAAAGATTACATTGAGAGTCACCAAGACATCCGTGCTTCGTATAAAGTGTGGAAACCAGCTCAAGGAGATAGCCTGGCACGCAACATTCGAGACACGAGCGTTTTGGTGACTGAAGACTGATTCACGTGGTGCGATTTTGACGTCGCTCGCTCGGTCAAAGAAATGCTGTTGGAAACTGCAGTGCCCCATTCGAAGCTCCGAACAAACAAACTGGCAGCAATTAAATCGGGCTTTATTCATAACGTAAGAGAATATTAGAAATCAGTGCTGCGCCAACTGGCATTTGTGAGATAGCTAAAAAATTAAACCATTTGGCCTCTTTTACTGGCCCTCAAGGCCAGTAACTTGAACACAAAATTAAAAAAAAGATGTTTTTTTAAATTTTGATTACACTAAGAAGAAACCATCCTGCATGTACAAACAACATGTGGAGAGAAACGTGTCTCACCACTTAAGAGAGGGGAGATGCAAACATCGTATATGGGGTCAATAGGGTGGACCCCAAATACGAATTTTAGTTGTCTTTAACAAGTACACAGCACCTCGGCCTCCGCCTTCTTTGTTTCTTGTAGCATCTTAGATAATCCCTAATAAACACGACCAAACTTTCTCGGATGCATTTCATCTCCTTCTTCACAAAGGCAATCAACAAGTGAATAACCGACACGTGCCTAACAGGTCAGATAGCCATCGCTAAGGTTGACAGCCAATGTCTCCGCAGCGTATCCAGCACAGCGATGTCGTCATTTGCAGGGATTTTTCGCATCGAAACCATAACCAGCGTGTTTCTCGGAGCTAAAATAAATTATGCATTGTAGAGCGCTCTGTCACCACCTAAAGGTATCGATAGCGATTGTAACCGGATGCCAAGGTTTGAGGACGTGCCGTTATCTGTTTTATTTTATTTGAGCGAGGAAATAGCGGCCAATAAAGCCCGAGAATACTGGAGATGAATACCGTCTGCTACTGGGAACGGACTGCATTATGTCATTCGAGAGTTTCAGCATAGGCTTACCGCGGGCCTCAACCTCAAGGGGTATTGCTACCGGGAGGTCGACACATATGCTCTTAAAGCGAATTGTCCGGTCGAAACCGGAAGTACTTAAGTTTTTGCGCTCGTTACGTCGAGGGAGCCTTCATGTAGACAAACAACATTTTTATTTTGATATATGATCTCCCGTTATTAATTAAACCTTTCATGAGCGTATGTACGAAACTGCACCCCGAATTTCGCCAGTGTCAATGGCTGACATCCGTAGCTGCTGCGTGACGTCACAAAACGCAAAGGTTTGTCGGATGGTCGTGATAACAAGCGTTGGTCGATGGATGTCTTGTATTTTGTTTCGAATTATATAGTCTCCTAGGCCAGTGGCTCTCAAATGGGGGTCCGCGGACCCTTTGAGGTCCGCGAAGCCCTGCCTCATCAGTCAAGCCCGGCAATAAAAGTCGTCTCTTTTTTTTTCAGGTCGAAAAAAGTGTTTCAGTTTTCGGGCGTTTTTTTTTTTTGTCGTGTGACCGTCAATAAGAAGGTCTACTTCACACTAGCCCTTAGTTATATCCATTTATTAAATCATTATTATATTTAACCTATACCTTTCCTCTCCTCTCACCACGAACGGGGTCCTCCATCATCTCCGCCGATCCACAAGGGGTCTGCGAAACATCGATGGTTGAGAACCACTGTCCTAGGCTGTACCCAACTGAAATACGGTTCTCGGTTCTTTTAATGCAGTTCCCAAGCGTGTGCAAAAAAAGTCACGCCTTTTAGCAGGATATTACTCGAAAACAGCCATAAGCTTCGAGCAAACGTATGCCGTTTCGCGCAAACACAACTGCGACGGCCACCGATCGAATTAGGAGCGCTTGTAAAGCAAAGGATGCAGATTTCGCCTCTGAAGCGGCAACTAGGTACACGAAGCGGCATCTGGGTACACATTTCGGCGGATCCACTGGATCGGTGATGAGGCTGCGGGTCTTTCCCTCAGAGGCGATGACCGCGGGTCGAAGGCAACCGGCGAATCGTTCAAATGCATGTCGTCACTTGACTTGGACGAGCTTGATGAATCGTAGCCACGCTCTATTTTCACATGTGGGTAAAACAGAATTTGGCTGCACGCGTGCTAAATACAACTTCTGGTATCGTTTCCAGGTGGTCTAGCTGTTGGTTTCGGTTTCGCTGCATAAACAAATTGATCCGCTTTGGGCGAGGAGTGGATGGACGTAGTTTAATATCGCTGGCACAGCATCACACCTCAGCTTACGAGCCTCCTGTCCGCTTAGAGCTCAGCTCGTAGCTCTCTTCTTTGAGATGATTGCTGCATAAGCGGGATCTCGATCTTGACGGGAACCCAGTCCCTACGCACGGCGACGATCCATTTTGCTCGTCACTGCAAGTCTCGCGGAAAAGTGTGGAACGTCATGTCTTCGCTCGCATGTGCTGCCCGGTGGTTGTGGCACCCAACCGCGCAACAGAAATCTCACCCAACCACGAAACAAGTCGAGCACAACAACAAAAACGAAGCACGCTGAGACGTTCACTCGCAGGTAAACGACGAGACAGAAATGCTCGCTTTGTGTTGTGTGACGTCAGAGCTCCCATGTTGCCACCAAAAACAGCGTTTACGCTAGAGTGCGATTGGAGCAGTATAAATTCAATTACTCATGCAGAGGGGCATATAAAATTCAGATATTGCACGTACGATGCGTCTCGAGGCAATAACAATGATATTCAATTGTTTTCTCGAATACAAAATTTGACCGGACAATCCCTTTAAAGAACGCGCTAGGCGCGCGGTAGGCCAGTCTGTTACCGTACCTCTGCTCGGAGCACGTGGAGGCAAAGCTGGTGCTGCAGAACCCAGGGGTCCTGGGTTGAATCGTCACCCTTGCCTATTTAGATCTGGACTAGAATCGGATCAGCGTTCGGTCTTGTATCATTGTACGTACGTGATGAATGCTGAAGACCGCAGGCTATATAGTGGTACTGAACTGGATAATTGTTTAATCTACTGGGCAAGCCAGTGTCCCCATACCTCAAAGGCAGACCCGCCTCGCGCTGCCTCAACATTAATGCTGAAGTTGTTTCGTTGTTTTGGCAGGAGCGCTTCCGTGCTTCTGGTAGCCCGCGCTAAGACTATGCTATAACAAGGCAGTCATGGCATTACTGTAATGAAATTACACTAATTAAACTACTTTTCGTGGTATTGCTTATTGTAATGAAATACCTTCCTAGGCTCGTAATTTAGTCAAGAAATAATTACTTTCAAAGAGTAATTTAGAAAAAATTACTCGTCACTTTTAAATTATGTTTGCCCTCCACAAAAGTTCGTTTGCGAACTTTTGAAAAAAAAATAGAAAAATTACTTTGCATGGTGAAATATCGTGAAAAATACATGAGTGCAAATAAACGACGGCCATCTAAGCGCAAAGCCTCGTACGAAGAACTCGACAGACGCACAAAGACGGACTGGAAAGGCGAAGGAGAATGACTTTCGTGTGAAGACATCGCTGTAAGGCCACTTCTCACGAACTCCAGGCAAGTCAGATTGACGGCATCATAACATCACGACGATACTATACTTTGTTCATCCCTAAGCTGACAGTGCGGTGGAAGCTACGAGCTTAGCGTGGTTACGTGGTGAAAAAGACCTGTGACTCTTCCATCGAGCACGTAACTTGCACCGCAGCTTAGGGATGAACGGCTTATTATAGGCTACAAGGCACAGGGCCCATCACCAGTGAGGTCAACATATATTGAAACCTGAGAGGACAGGACAACAGATCCCCTGCCTTCTTGCTCTTTCGTCGACCATTGTGAACAACAAACGACCGGAATAAATAGTTGATCTCAAATGCCTTGCCAAGGGCCGCTCGGAGCGTTCCGTGCGTAACCTTCACCTCGTTAAGTAAAGGTGCTCTTTGCAGTCAAAAAAGACGGGAAGAGACCTAAGCAGGTACCACTCGCTGTATGTCTCGCTGCCTTTCCTTGGAAAGTTCACTCGGGAATAAGCCTAGGAGCAGATATTGCAACCTGTTTGTTGGAAATTACACATTATAGAAGATCGCGCCATCCCTTTCCTCAGCTGGCGACGCTTCTTCCTCGCAAATATCCAGCCCCTTGTGCGGCAACGCGCAATGATTTGGGCTATACGGGTGTTTGGGAACAACACGTTTTGAGAGGAATGACCGGGAAAATGTCAACTATTACTCTTGGGAGAATAGGAATAGATTGCATCCGAGGCGGAAGGGAAACGTTTCACGTGACGACTCCTTGTAAGAACGAGCTCCCATGGCCCGACTTAACGTACTGACACGGAATAACTTCTAGATCATGCAGACGCAAACATGTCAAAATTTAACTACGGATCTTCACCGTTGAATAAACAACGAAACCGGTGAGTTCAGTCTTTTTGAGCCACATCTAAAGAAGAAGCTATTCAATATGTTTTACACTTGTGTCGTGTGCGCCAGCAGAACGACTGATCAGTATGGTTCATTTTCAGGCTGTTGCGGTATGAACTTAAAAATTCGAGGTTTGGTACACATACTGTAAGTAAAATGAGCATACATTACTGCCTCAAGGCATTGAAGAGTAAAGTCAAAGTTGTTTCAGTACTTTTAGAAAGTAATTGCAATGTAATGTCATTACTTCTAGTCTGAGGCACTTTGTAATGTAATTTAATAACATTTTTTCAGTTCTCAAGACATTAGTAGTGTAATTATTACTTCGAAGTAACTTCGCCATCTCTGTTATAACCCTACCCAAAAAGGAAAAGTTATTTTAGGTAACGCCGGGCATACTTTTTGTCGGTACGAAGATACGGTATTATTTTAACAGCGCAGCACTTAGGCACCCGTTTCCGGCTGAGCGGCGTCGGCGTCGGCGCCGTCGGCGTAATCGCGCGTTGCATTATGAGACGTTTCTCATAATAACGTCACACGTGACGCCATGAGGGTCACGAGTGACGTCACCCATGACGTCACCGCGCGTTGCATTACGGGTAAATTTTCCCGCTAAATTTAGTGGAAAAATTTCCGCTAAATTTAGCGAAACAAAATTGCCGCAAAATTTAGCAGGGAAGTTTTCCCGCTAAATTTAGCGGGAAATCTAGCTAAATGTTCCCGCTAAATGGGAGGGGAGGAGGAGAGAAGGAAGAGGAGTACGGGAGGAGAAGGGGCATACCTTCTTCTCCGTGCCTTTCCCTCCTCCTCCTCAAGAGCTGCGCTCTAATTCGACGTTACAGGGGATCGTTAACGTCTTTCATTTTCTCCGTAACACCTGGTATATTGTATTGCTTTTTATTCTGGAAGTTAGAGCAGGAACGGGAGAAGAGCAAATATTTCAAATTAAGTCTCTAAAAAACGTGCTGAAAACCAAACAAAATCCCTCCGAAACTCGCAACATAAGGAATACTCCTACGCCAAGTTTTGAATAACGAATCATGAGCATATTCAAATCCTAAGGCAATCAGAAATATGCTTTTATAGAAACTATTGTTTTTTTTTTAATTTACGTGCCGTAAACATTCTTGCTCTTTCTGGGAACATAGCGTGAACGTATTTTCGCATGCTCCGAATTTCGTGCGATTTGTCTTTTTGCCTCTTTTTTTTTTGTACAGTCAGAATCTTGGAGAAATTTGAAATTCGACAAGTGAGCAGAACAACCGTAAATATAACGCATCACCACGAATTGATCACTTGCGGCAACGTGCTGAAGATGACGACATGCTAAGCACTCCCCCTCCCCCCGAAAAAAAACAACAAGAAAACTGTTCATCTTGATTTTGTTGAAGTTGTTTCGATTGAGCCGCGTTTTCATTACTCGGACTGTCCGCGCGCGCCTCGCCGCCTGGACGGATCGACATTCGAGCGATCGACCACTCAGCGGTCTCTTTTCTCGACACTCCGAGGTCCTGGAAAGCCACGTCACTTTCTTCCGCGTTTCCTCCGTTCTTCCCCATGTCCACAAAGAAGCCACGACGATGACGGGGCGAGAGGGTCGGCTCCATTCACTCCGACTTCGGCCCAAAGGCAACTCGTCTCGGCCGCGCACGGGGCACTGCTCTCAGTCTGATTTGCTAGCGGCGGCTCGGACTCAGAATGAATGGTGCCCGGGTAAATAGCGGCCATGCTGTCAGCGAGACGTCCTGATTATTCTTCCCATTCAAAATGGGCAATCAGTATTCAGACCTGGCCGCCCGCAGCGCCGACGTCACACCCCCAGACCGCGCCTCGGGCCGTGCTGCTCTGCTTTGTTCTTTGTGTTTATGGGCGGCCCCGGAGAGTGGAAGCAGCGCTACGCGCGGCGACATGTTTAGCGACGCCGCGTCTGTGTGTCCGTGTTCGCAGTGATTGCCCGCCATTGAGTCGAAGGCCAAGTTGCGGTCCCTGTGCCTTTTCTGGCAGGTTCCTCCATGTTTTGGGGTGACGAGCTGATAGTCTGCGTTCGAGAAGGAAGCAAGAAAAGAAGGCCTCTTGTCTTTATGGAAATGTGCGCTGTCAATATCCTGGAGTTGTTTTCTTCGGTAGTTTTTTTTCGTTTGTTTTTCAAAGGCTCAGCTGATACGCGTCATGGGGTTCAAATGGAGATTTCGCGCATAAAGATATACGAGGGTGGGGAAGCGTGTTCTGTTTCCGCGAAAGGTTCATTTCCATCGGAGCCTGATTAGGCCGTGCATCAGTGAACGCGGGACCGAGATTTGTTGATGTGTCAATCCACTTGGTACTTGCATTTCCAGTTGGAGAAAGTTCCACCGAAACAACCGCGCATATCGGATGGCGAAGCCTCGTAAGAAGCAGTATTTTCTTGACTGAATGGTAGTGATTTTCTGATATTAAGACTCGACGATTGACTTTAATATGATATTCGTGTGTCACGAATCAGCCTATTGAGAGAAGGAACACTATATCGTCCTCACAGGCTCATATAACATTTTAAAAACGTTGCGTAATAATTTTCTGAAGCATAAAATGGTTCATGGCTCACTCCTGACAGCTTTTTGTAACGTAGACGCGTGTAACACAGTCCTGTAACGAAGATACCTGTAATGGTGCGTTTAGACTTGCAGATTTGAAGGCGGATCCGCGTAGGCCGAAAGTGAGTTTTGGAGCCGGGTGGCGAAATCGACTCTTCGCTGGCGGAAAATTTGGATCACTCCGGAACCCATATCTAGATTTTCCGCCAGCGACCAGTCGATTTGGCCACCGGCTCCAAAATTCAATTTCCACCTGCGCGGATCCGCCAACGAATCCGAAAGTGTAAATTCGCCATTACGCATAAGTGTTACCAACGTTTTCACAGATATATATATATAAAAAAAAAACATTAGAGAAAACATAAGAGCACACTTAGTTTGGAACAGAGGTCCGTCCGGTTCTGAATCTAATGGTGAAAGAACTGCACTCGTGACTTGAAGGTAACAGCACGAAAGATAATTCACACACTCAGACCACACGCACACCGTCGAAAAGGCACCTTTCACGTGGATCAGTGCTTCAAAGACTATATTTTCAAGTCCGGCCCGCATTCAGCACAAGTCAGCTTTGCAGCAAAATTATATGTCCAGTTTCGGGATTAAAAGCGCAAAAAACGAGGACCAGTAAAGAAGACACACACACAGTAGAGCGCACTTGCAACTAAGGTTTAATCTGATTTAAACCAAAGAAGAAACATATATGCCTTGTCAACAACCATCCACGTCATGTAAACACATTGTCCAGTAATCTACATATAATATTTCTAGCTTGAGCTAACCAAGGACTGTAGATATGCCACCTCCGAATTGTACAATGATATCGATGGGGTGCTGATGCACCTGTCGCCGTCACACTTTCTTATGAAAAACACGTCCGACATTTCCCTAGTCATTCTGTTACGATTCCTGCTCAAGATAACAGTTTTCTGACGCTTTGGGCCACAATCGCATCGGTTGCAGTGTATCGCAAGATTACCCGACGGCGAGGATCTTACTGCCAGTGCTTGTTCCCCTAGTCTGTCGTTGATGCACCATCCGGTTTGTCCTATGTAATCCCTCCCACATGTTAAAGATCTTCTATACACCACCCCTTCCTTGCACTCCACATATTTAGTTCCATGCTTCTTTTTATATACCCACCCGTCAAATCTCCCCTTTCTATTCTTGCACACTGTTTACCCAATTTCTGAGGCGCTGAGAGTAGTACCGGTACTCCATGTTTTCTGCCAACTTTCTTCAGACTATGGCTAAATTTGTGCACATATGGTATCACGGTCGGTCTAACACTCCGCTTGACCCACTACCCCCGTTCCCCCAACCCGAAGTTTGCGTAACAATCCTTCTGCCACATGTTTAATAAGCGTAGGAGGGTACCCTCCATCTTCTAGTTTCTTCACTTGAATACCGAAGCCGTCCACCATTTTGTGTGAGCACGACTTAGTCAGCGAGGCTCCCAAGCACGTAGTGGCAACACCTATTTTAATAATTTTAGAGTGGTTTGAGTCGTGGGGTCACACCGCTTTCCTTGCTCTGGGGGACTACATCCAACATGCATGGGACGGCGTAAATATCAGTTTCAGGTCCAAAAATTGTAAAATGCACTGTAAAGCGTCTTCTGCAGTGAAACTCAGACCGGCGGCGTAGTTCTTAAAAACATCCAACGTTTTTGACATAAACTGTGTTCTTTTACTTTCTTCCCCCGCGTGGAACAGTACCAGGTAGTCGTCTACATACCTAAATATCCGGATGATATTACTATCTAGTTTAGCTTTCATATCTCTGTCGCATTTCGCCAAAATAAATCACTCAGCACTGGAGCCACGTTCGTCTCAATATATATACCGTCCTTCTGTATGAATGTCGAACCTTCAAACGCAATATAGGTGGACTCCAGGTAAAAGCTCAACATCTCCCGAGAAACTCCTTCCATGGATACCAAATTCATTTTGGAACTTAACTTCCCATACGTATCGACTGCTTCTCGTACGCTTTCGAAGAGTTCCCAAGCGGCACAAGAATATTCGGGGAGTATCAACACAATATTTTTGGCGAATACTCCAAATATGCGGTTTTTCCCGTCCACACGATGTCTAGACAATATCGTTTCAAAAGCGGGGCAGTACCAGCACAATATCACTGGAGTACTGCCAGCGTCGGCTGAGTACCCGCCGGACATCGCGTATATCTATGGCGTACTAGCAACGTCGGCTGAGCATACGCCGGACATCGCTGTGTCAATCCAGTACTGACAGTGTCGTCTGAGCACCCGCCGGATATTGCACGTATATCTATAGAGTACTTGGAGCGTCGGCGCTAGATACCGCCCACATGTGTTGCAAAAAATACATTTTTATTTGCTCATGCTACAATGGCGCTTCAGCAACCTTGCAGCTTAGGGCACCACCTTCATTGTACACACATGTAGATACACTACGGATACTTCAAGCATCAGCTGAACATATACATTGAGCGCATTCACATACACGACACATACGAACATCAATACAACAGCACACTTACCCGATCACTACTCCTGAGCTCTGCGTTTCCGCCTTTTATACTGGTCGTTTTGAAGGGACGGATTTTCTCAGTGACCACTTAAGCAATAAGTAATATTTCCAGTTTGTTGATTTTTTCTCAGTAATGCCATGCCTCTGAGTGTATTTTAAACGGCTCAGGGGATGAATCTCTTAGTAAAAAGTAAGCGCTCATGACGTAATTATTTGAAAGCCACCAAATCAAGCAGCTCCACTGCAATTCCAAGGCATGTTTTCTCTGCGGTACGGCACGTCGTAGCCAATATATCTATTGCAGTATTATTTTTTTTGTGTTGATAAAATAAAATTGATAAATTTTGATAAAATTAATGGTAAAAACGTCAATGCAACCGAAATGTTCTGCACGTTTGGACTAGGAGACGCAATTACAGCCGGCCTTCGCTGCCGCTGAAGCTCAATCAACACAACAATATTTATTAAACAATGCGCACGACGTGCTCGAAAAACGAAACCAAAAGAAGATGAGGCGGGAAGACGGAAACGTTTCTCCCGTCTGCTTCGAGAAGGGAAAAACGTCGCGTTCCTCCCTTCTTCTCGTGTCCGCATGGGGGCGCGTCAGTTGAAGGGAGGAAGACGCGCCGTTGCTATCTTTTCCTCCTTTTTTTAGAGTGTGGTGACATGGCGAAAATGTCACAGTCATATTTTCATCACTAACTAAATTGCCTGTTCTAACTTGTCTGAAATCGAATATAGCAATTTTCGTTTAGACAAATTGGTGCGTGATTTAACACTCTCGCATATTTCCGGTGTATGTAAATTTCTGTTGTTGTAAATCTATAACTGATCGCTGAAATAAAAGAGATCTCCTAAATTATGGCCGAAAATGGAGGCCATTTTCTTTCAATATCGTTTTCGAATCGGCCGAAAATGCCTAATACTGCACAGTTATTGCCGATTCCGAAGCGCCATTCAGGGAAAAACGCGGTTTGTATAACATGAATATCAGGATTGCGTCGACGTAATATAACAGATATTCCGTGAACATCGGCAGTGTCGAAAAGGTACCGGCATTCTTTCAATATCATTTTCGAATCGGCCGAAAATGCCCAATATTGCGCAGTTATTGCCGATTCAGAAACGATAGTCAGAGAAAAACGGGGTTCGTGTACCATATAGATCAGGATTCCGTCTGCGCGATATACGTGATATTCCGTCGACATTGGCAGTATCAAATTGGTAACGGCACGACTTTTCCGATACAACTGAAATATCGGCAGTATTAGCACGACTTTCCCGACCCGAGGCGAATATCGCGACAATACTGTGTGCTGCCTGGGTTCCCTATGAGGTATCGCGTAAAACAGGTTTTCCACATCAAAAGAAACCGCGTGACAGGAACCTGGGTCAGAGACTCTCAGAAATTGAACCACGCCCTCTGAGTTACACACCTTGAAGGGGTCCTGGCACTGAAAACGTGACAGGTGTCTTTGACGATAAGATGACATCTGTAGTTGCAACAATTGTTAAGTGCTGGATATAGTCCGACGTCTTCGGCGCGGCCACCAGCTGTGGGCGGCGCTAGCTACGCTAGCCCCGGCGAGCCAGAGATGCGCCTCTCCATAGTCCGCCGCTATCACTTTCCCAGATAACGCAGACATTGCTTGCAGATCACCATTATTGCCACTGCAGGCTGGTGTTGCTCCCAGGCTCCGCGAGTCCGTGTGCTACTGCGCAAGTGCGGCGAGCCAGGCGAGTGCGCGCGGATCATTCTGGTCGGTCTAGCCTGGCCTGAACTAAAGTAAAGCCGTCTTCACACTTGCGAAAAACTCTCTTGTCGCCGACCTAACCTACAGGGCGGAAAAAGGCGGCGCCGTTCACATGTGTTGCCACCCGTCGCGTTCGCACGTCTCCGGTCTCTCCGCGGATATCAGAGCAGACTGCCCCTGGCTCGAGTGGTGCTCGAAAAAATGCCTTCTTGCAGGTAACGCTAACCCGCAGTGCCAAGAAAATGCCCCACATTCTCTCAGGAATACGAGAAGGCAACAATAAAATAACGAGCAAATGGAGACAACGTGCGTATGCTCCACTCACGACAATGGTTTTCCGCAGGTCTTTTTGTGGGCAGGCACTGTCTTCGTTGCTCAGACGCCTCTCGTCGAACAGGGTTGAATAATTTAGTCTCGATCAGCATATCTGCCAACACAGCGCGACGGCGCCTTTTGCACAACTCGGGAGCTCCGACAACTCCGGCGGCGACCCCAACAACTCGGGCGACTCGGCCAGCAGGATGTGACGCGGGCAAGCGCCATTTCCTCCGTGCGTTCCGATTGGCTGCGACGTCGTGAAACCTTTTTCCGCGCGGGAAAAATAGGTGTCAGACCGATTGATCCCGCGATTGAATATTCCGTCGCCGGAGAGGGGATTCCCCCTCTCGGCATCCATTTCCCGGCGGATTCGCCCGCGAATCCGCAAGTGTGAACAAGCCATGAAACCTATTTCGCAACGGCGCCGCAAAAGCACCGTTGCAAAACCCTATAGGCGCCGCACTGCAGGGTGCCGGGCTCTTCGGCAACGTTACGTGACCATAGTGCGCGTACGCGCGCGCCGCCGTTATGGTACGTTTACTCCTGCGAAAAAATCCGCTGTCGCGGGAGCGGATTCTCTCCCGGCGGGGGCGACGAGCGGGTTGTGTTCACATCTTTCTCCTTCGAGCGGCGGCGGCGGCGCCGGCTGCCGCAGCTGTTCTCGTAATATCCCGTCAAATATGACGAGAAGGCGCGAGAAAATCCCACGTCGGCTGTCTCTCTCGGGCATTGCTGCTCCCGGAAGAACGCGTACTCGTGACGTACGCAGCGTCGCATGGCGCAAAAATGTCACTTCGGATCATCGAAACGCCTTGTTCGGTGACTTAAATAGGTCCTGGACCTATAGGGCTCGCCGCCACGTTTTCAGCCCTGCGTTTCGCCCCAACTTCAAAAGCTGGGCGGATTCGCTAGCGGATCCGCAGGTGTAAACGTACCATTACGTTGGACTATATCGAGCCCCTTAGAATCATCGAGTTTCTCGTTTCCGCTACTAAACATGACAGTGCAGTTTTTTCATCTGGGATTTAGCTTTCATTTACATCAAAAGGTTACTTCTCGTTTGCTCGCCATGTCCCCTCTGTCCAATATCGCTCATGATATGTGAAGAAGAATACCTAGGCCATATCCCTAACTCGGGATTAGAAATATTAATTAAGCATATCTGCTTTGTACTGTATCAAAGAGACCAATCGATAGGAGAAAAGGATCGTGTCTTAACTTTAAAAAAAATTGTTTCAGGTCATCATAAAAAAAGAAAATCGGCTGCTTCACAATTATAGTCTAGATAAGCGAAACGGGAGATCGATAATAAATACGTCACGTAGTCTCTCGGACGCGAGAATTCGAAAAAAAAATGGCCCGATAAATTAAACGTTACCACAAGGCTATCTATCACGCTCCAGAGAGCCCCGCAATAGAATATCAATGGGACGTTTTCGGATGGAGAGAAAGCAAATATATAAACACTAAAACCCGACGGCCACTCCGGCATAAAGTAGCTTCCCTTCTTTATCTTCGTTTTTCTTTTTTGTACGTCATGGTTTCTTAACTTTTTTTTCTTCTTCCCCAGAATTGCTTCGTAGCCGGAATCTCTGAAAGGTGAGTATGGCCCCATATGAAAAGGCAAGATTGATGCCTGAAGCTATTAGCTTCCCGCGGCCCAGCGGCGAATCTACCCGCTTCTCGATGTATTTAATACGCCCCCGACTCAGAATTGCTGCCGAGAACAGCGACATCTGACTTTGATTACCATAATTCCTCGCCAGCGCGCGCTGCTTGCTACGGCGGGGCGGAAACCGCGTTGGATTGCGCATTGTGACTTATGGTCGCCTTCGTATTGGGCTAATGGACCAACTGCATTAAAACCGATGCACAGGCGCAAGTGTTTATATATTTGTGCGCGTTTTTGTAGCTTGGTTTTATGTTCGAAGTGTTGTTTTGCTTGTGTCGCTGGGGTAGAGTATAATGGTGAGGTAAAGAAAGTCACAATCCTCTTTTCACGCCTCAGTATTTGACACATCTAATAAGAATGAATCGGGGACGTTATTAGGGCGGACGTTCTTGCCATAAAAAATAACGTATCGAGTTTTATTTCTATAGTGGATCTTGGCAGTGTAACTTCAGCGTGTTTAGACGCACTGCAAGACCTGGGCCGGCTTGCTACAATAAGCGTCTTAGCTGAGACCGTGTAAAAGAAAGCACTGGAGAATCCGGCACACGAGTGGTGTGGCACGGGAAGCCGAGTCTCGAGCGCTTGCTGGCCCCAGGCTTGGCAGGCTTTCTTTCATAGAGTCCAAGCTAAGACCTGTGCTCAGAGGATGATTCTGGCAAGCCGGCCAAGATGTTTCGCCACTTTATACGTGGGATGTTTCGTCACATCACGTCTCACACCACATAAATTCACAAAATATGACCCACTTGGTTTTGTCTTTATAATTATACTTAGAAACCAGCGCCGAAAATAAGCACTAAGGGTTACATTAAATGTAATAGTGAAAAGAGGGAGAAATGGCCAGCGAGTGACAGCTGCGGATCACATCTGGTGTTTCCTAATATCGTCGAACAAGATTCCCGATTAAGGTTTGAAGCGGAATATAAGACGAGACTAGCGTGTGTGCATTCCTTCTCGTTAAAATTACAGAATGATATGCATATTAATTACACAGCTCTGACATCGGCATCCAGAGATAAAATACAGATATTTGCCTTGTGCATGCCAAATGTAGTTCACCACGAAAAAAATAATTGATACAACTAATAGATACCGGAGGAGTGCCGGGCCTAAAATTGAATGCTTGCGCGTTTAACAAGGATAGGGAAATTATAAAGACAATTACTGTCACCCACACACAAAAGCAGACTGGAGAACAAGAATGTAGGAATCTACCGTTCCCCAGCTTGATTGTGTTTTTACCCTTTCATGGGTTTCGTCTGCCGACAATATTCGAACCGTTCGTAGATTCTCGTGGGGGGGGGGGGGGGGGGTTTAGCTTGTTTTCATTCTTGACGTTTGCTTGCGTACACGTGTGCTTGTAGCGCCGCATAAAACGTGAGAGTGGGCGTGCCCACGCGTATTGTTAATCTCGTTGTGCGGGAATTCGGTCCGCGTATACCGGCAAACAACGTACAGAAAGGAGAGAAGAGGCGTGGGACGTTTGAAATTTCCATCTCAGGTTCCATGCTTTATAAAATTGAATTGGGTAGTCATTGTTTTGGCTTTGTTGTATGGGCTCCAGTAGGATCGATAGATATAGGGCATGCACGTTGAGTGTAAACAATAAACGATGACTTCAACAGGCAGCTATTCGAAGATGCTAATTCGTGCAATAAGGCCCCTCATCCGCGGAAGTCCTAGAAATGAATGCTAGACAATACCTACCTTTTGCCGTCATCTAAGCGTTTCTGTGTACTTTGACAAAATGCACCACGATCAATACCGTAGGGCACTGGATCAACTTTTGTGAGGCATCTCAGAACAATGAGGGGACGTTAATTTTACTTTACACAAGTTACTTATTCGTGTCAATTCAGTATCTTAGAGCGGTTTTGTTGGGCCGAGGGGCGGTGACCAATGTCGCGTAAAACATGCATTTTCCTATCATTTCTTTTTCAATGTCATTTGCGAGGTGTAATAGACTGGTACTACGAGAACTGCTTTTTTTAACCTACTCCAAATATCTGTATTCATGTTTATGCGTAACTAATGCGTTTTAAACTCGAGTAAACCTGTAACTGTACGTTTTGTATTCAGCAACAACGTACAGTGCGCGACAATGCTAACGCGCATACGACTTCGGCGCTTTTTTTTTCTTCATTTCACTTCGAAAGGGCATTGGTGGGCATAAACATTTACCGTTTCGGGTAGTATCCCCAACTTATGACAGTCCTTCAATACTTAAAAGAAAGGAAAAAGACACTGGAGACGGCTTGTTAGCGCGAACAGCGTCGCGAAAAGTGAGTAACGAGCAGGCGTGTACACGTTATCCCCCCCCCAACCCCCAAAACAAAAATAAATAAATAAAAGAACTAAATGCCGTTATTCCTTACTCGCTCAAAACGTAACTAAATACGTTACTCGTTACCGACACCCACAACGAATGCCGTTGCTTTACCTCAAAAGTATCGATTGACTTTTCTCGTTACTTTGACGACCAAATACAGAACTGATTTTGTTTCATGGTCTATTGTTTCCTTTTCAGTTGTCGTTGCACTGAATCATAAGCTGCCTTTCAAAGTTTTCATCAGTTATGTTTCCCGCTTTCTTGAGAATAAATAACGCTGAAGTTTCCTACTGACGAGCTCGAAGAAACGGCAGTGTTGAGCTTCGGGAAGAGCTGGTGAATCTGGGATTCCCCTTTCTCTTTTGTTCTTTTTGCTTCTAAAGTTCAAAGTTAACAACGAGTTCTGTGTGTTCCCTTGTTGGCAACCTCCGTGTTTACATTCCGTCCGTACACGATTTTATAAAGTTCAACCAACTAATCTTATTGTGTTCGCTGAGGGAAGGACATTCCCCGCTGTAGCAGAGTAGACAGTTGGGCGAGTTGGTAGCTATTGCACATAGTTACAGTTGCGCACACAGGACAAGGACAGAGAAGAGAAACACGTAGACGACAGACTTGTCTGTCGTCTACGTGTTTCTCTTCTCTGTCCTTGTCTGTCGTCTACGTGTTTCTCTTCTCTGTCCTTGTCCTTGTGTGCGCAACTGTAACTACATTCCCCGCTGTTGAGGTCGACTGACGTGTTCAGCGATAAACGTTGCTATACTGATTTGCGATAAGGAAAGATAGACATTGAAGACAAACAGACAAGACAGGCTTTCGACTTTCAACAAAACGTTTACTGGCTCGACTTCGCCTCCCGAACCTCGACGGGAGGCGTCGGAGAGGTTGAGAGGAGGTGGTGGGTGAGGAAAGCGTGAACCACGTGGCCCTGCTCGCATAGCTGCGAGCAGGGCCACATAGTTCACGCTCCCCTCACCCACCACCCTCCCTCTCAACCTCCCCGACGCCCCCCGTTGAGGTTCAGGAGGCGAAGTCGAGCCAGTAAACGTTTTGTTGAAAGTCGAAAGCTCGTCTTGTCTGTTTGTCTTCAATGTCCCTCTTTCCTTATCGTAAATTAGAAACCAACATGCTCAACCATCTACATTGCTATACTGTTATACGGTTTAGTTGTGTTTCGGGTTGACAATTTGCCTTTATCGCAATCGACGCATACTAAGATTAGAATTCAAACGAGGTTGTTGAAACGGTCTTGTACCCGTTACTCTTCAAAAGCAACGAAATACCATTACTCGTCACTTGGCCTTCAAGGTAACAGAGTAGGTTACTCGTTGCTTTTATGTAAAAATAACTATAAATATTTTACTCATTACCGAAAAAGGTAACTAGGTGGAAGTACCTCGTTACTTATAACGCGTTACGTACAAGTCTGGTTATGAGGCAATGGTATGTATGCCTGCGGAATGGTTCCACAAATATCGTCGCGCATCGCCGCGCGCTCCATAACGCAATGCAGAACGAACGCCGTGCCCCACCTAATACTCAAGCTAAGTTCTTATCTGGTGTGCAATCATCCCAAACTATAAACATTTGTAAGATATGTTCGACAAAATGTGCGGTCAAAAACGCGCTGGTAAGGGAATATCGCTGAGAACAAAGTCCGAGATTGAGGAAAGATAGAACGGGCGACGCAATCACTTACCTTTCTGATCATGTCTAGCCTGTCGGTTCTTGTTTTTAGTGTTCAGTACGACCAATATACGACTGTTCATTATTTATATAAAACGCTGCACAATGAAATGTGGCAAAAAGAATATCCTTAACTTATTTCAACAAAAACTCACGTTAAACCGAGCGTTGCGACGACTCAGTGGTCGCCTCAGCATTTAAGATCCGGAGCAGCTCAGACAGTCAACCAGACAATGCTTCAGTCTGGAACGCAGATACCTCTTTGAACATTTTTTTCCACAAATATACGCAAATCGCACAGCGCACGTTATCTTGGCGATCTTGAAGGATCACGAAAGCTCAAGAAGAACACACTTTCCAGTCTTTTCGTGGTTATCTATATTGCTGATATTATTTACGATTGCTGCACATGGATATTTGATTAGAAAGTAACCGCTTTCCGTCGTCACCTGCAGAAAAGTGGTCATTGCATAGCGGCTTGTGGTCGTTACGTGCCCAAAGGCTAGTCTCCCAGCCTTTTGGGCAGTCAAAGCCTCCAAGACGCCATTTCGACTACCCGGGTAATACTTTTCACTGAGAGTGTGGATGCAAGTCCGTAAGTTTTCGCAGAGCCCGGTCGGATACCTGTTTAATGAGAGTACGACATATTTTGAGTCAGGCACGATTCTGTTAAAACCGCCTTGATGACGACTTTATAAACACTCGCATGGATTTCCAAGAACCGCAGGTAGTCAATGTAGCAGCCTGCTATAGGAAAATAAATCAAAATAACAATCGTAGCAAAGAATACAAAATGAACAATTCTTGAAACTTGATTTCTGAACGTATTCTCTTTCTTTTGGTATTTTTCAAGGAACTGTAGAACAGTACGGCATTTAACTCAATAACGACTCTCAAATGGTACGAGATTCGATTATTCGGGACTTTTCCGAGACACACGTTTTCACCGCCCCACCGAAAAACGCTTGTTTACCGTTTTAATTTGATCCGGGCGGAGCCTCGGACTTCCAACGGGTCGGTTATTTCGCTCGCCGCTTTCATTTCCCGGCCGTTTAAAGCGTGTTTTTTTTTATTCCACCTGTGTGCGGCTGTTTTGACCATCGTCAGCGTGTTCGAATTTAGACTCGCCTAACGAGGTGATCGAGCCAACCGGTCCTTTTCCCCGCTCTCCCCAATTTGTACAATTAAGGAAGCCGGCTAGGATGGAAAAGGGAGGGGGGGGGGCAGCGAATGAACCCCGAGCTATTAGGGAAGCTGACGCGGCCAATTTCTCGCCAGTCAGTACACCGACGCCGCTCGTTGAAAGCCGAACGTTTAATACGCCTCCGAATATGAGCCACTGCGGGAGACTTTATAAAACGAAAGGGAAAAAAAGAAAAAGGGGGAGGAAAGAAAAAGGAGGGTGATAGGGCTAGCGAGAGGGAGAGAGACGTGGTAGGTAGGAATTTCATCGAGCAGCTGCCGCGAATATCTTGAGGTATACGGATAGTGCCGAGGATAGCGTTTTTTCCAAACCCCAGCAAGCCACGTTGTCGGCCTGCCATTTCTTGGACACGAGGCGTGTGATTGGAGCCGAGTCCTGGCCGAACCCTGACGCAGCATTCGTTCTCGACACGAGCTAAGCCGAGTGAACGCCGAACACCGAGGTAGCCCTCGTGTCCAATGCACGCTCAGAGTGCGTGCCCCCCCCCCCCCCCCCCCAAAAAAAAAAAAAGAAGAATGGTCGGAGTTAGAGAATTGTTCCAGCATCTACGAGATAACGCGCAGTTTCGGAAGTGCCACCCGACCGCGATCGAGCAGATGGAAGGTCTCTGTCAAACAGGCTCTCTATCACCGAGCCCGCTGGCCCGTGGCTATGCCGGCTATGCTTTGGCGAAGCAGGGTTTTTTCTCTGTGCGTGTGCCGGGGACGTCCGCGCCTCCGCGTCTTGACGCACGCAGTAGGTACTCAACAGACCCTTTGCTAAATCGTCGTGCATTTCTATACATATTTTTCATAAACTTTGGACACGGTATCTAACTCAACAAAAGCCAAGTAGCTAACAATAATTTGTTAGTACATATGTGGTGCACTCTAAATATACCAACAAGTACACTTACAGAATATTTAAAGAAGCTTCCTTGAGAACACCTACCGATGTATATTTTGAGTATACGTCGTGGGTATGATTTCAGTATGGTTACAGTATAGTCTGGCTACAGTTCAAGTGCATGTACTAGTTCTGTGTTTGCCAGTGTACTTTCCGTATGGCACCCTTTCTACTGCATGTACACTACACCTACACTTTCAGTAGGCTTTCAGTAAAGAGAGTACACCTGCAGGCAACCACGGCAGCGCGATGACGCGGCTGCCGTGACGCCTCGCTTTCTTATCGCGATGTGAAGGTGAACGCCGGACCGTCCACCGCTCCGTGCTATCAGCGCCATGACGTGGCTGCCACGGCAACCGCTTCCTGGCGCTGATAGCACGAAGCGGTCGGCGGTCCGGCGTTCACCTTCACATTGCCTGCGGGTGTACACTTTTAGTGTGCTTAGCCACTCTTTTGAGTTATGCCTTCCCTTGGTAAAAAAAAGAGTACCAAATCAGTATATACTAATTATATACTGTTGTTTACCAGGGGAAGGCATAACTCGAGGAGGTGGCAAAGTTCATCGACGCTAAACTGGTCCTTTCATTTGGGTCTTTCTCTTTCTCCAGGGCGTAGCTAGGCGTGGCGATTGCCAGGGGAATAGGGCAGTTTATGAACTATAAAAATCACGTCAAAGGATACCAGGTTCTTCTGTGCAGTGAACTTTCGTTCCGAACGAGCTCGCGCGAAATGGCCAGGTAAGATGCTTTATGTTCACTGCATCTTTGAATTAAGAACGCACAGACACGCACAAACTCAGATCACCTACAAACAATTTGCATGTTCGTTCTATGAAAAATAGGTAATGGAATGCAGTCTTATACGCGCAAATAAAACTGCCCTCGTAAAAATTTATACCCGGCGTGTGAAAACAGAAACTTTGTTGCATAAAAAGCGCGGGCTTCAGTAACGCGAAGTTTTGTTTGGAGAAAAAAAAATGTTACTTCAGATCCAAATGCTTTATTTGAATTTCTTAAAGTTGACGGGTCACTTTATATGTTGCTGTAGCGGTACGTTTGAATATTCGCCTAGAGCGTAAAAAAACAAGAAAAGGAACCGCTGTAAACTGCTTGACTCCGCTCGTTTTGGTCAGGAGTTCGTGTGTCAGCTGCTGCCGGCGTCTTTTTGTGGCCGTCCTTCGCCCACATGGTGGAGAATCTAAAATGAAAAAAAAAAGAGAATAGACCCGATTCTTGTGCGGCACTACTTTAGGACGTCTCGCGGAATGCTCGCTTGCTCAGAGGAATCTCACGTTGCGCTTTTCTTGTCTGCTGGAGGGGGCAGTCCTTGCTTGTGCTCGTCAACTTGTCCATATATTCTTATATGGGTATATCGACGAACCGGTCTTCTAGCTGCAGCGCATGCACTGAAAACCTATAAAGAAAAAAAAAACTATCTTGGGTCAAGAGGAACGAATGAAAGAAGGAAAACGTGAAAAGAAATAAAACCTGGCGGTTTTATTTTTCCTGAGTAGAACAAGGATCAAACCAGGCTGGGCCAAAGCGTTGTCTCCATCTGAGGTTTTGAGCCGGTTAAAAATATACGTGCAGCGCCGGGCAGCCGGCATTGGCTTTTTTGTCTCGAGTTATACACCAACTCAAGTCTCCTACATAACGCCGCGCAGCGGCGCTTCTTACGCACTTCCTGTTTGACGTGTGGGCAGAAAACGACATAGTGTCGGGCGGTGCTATGCTGGGAAAGGTGTCAAGATCCGTTTTAACGTGTTTGCTGCCTGCCCAATTCCTCTGAGAATGCCGATAGGTACCGTGAAAAAAGTAGACTGGACGCCATTCGAACACTATCGCATTATCTCCTCTGCCGGAAGCACTTTAGGATGAATGAACGCAAATTCTTGTCGCAATATCTATTAATATTGTTCCAAAAGTAGAGCGAGAAAACCGTCAAGTGGTCCGGATTACCCGGACAACGTTTATTGCGCATTCACATCAAAACTGCTGTTTTCACGTTCAAACGACAACGGTTAGTAGACCACGCCCAGTTTATGCGCGCCGTCAACACTTTAATTTCGATACGAAAAGAAAAACAAAATGTAGGCCTCTAAAGACCTGTAAATTCGAAGGGTGTCTGGAGTAAGTCAGCCCGATGTAAACGTTACATTCAAGATGACGTTAACCACTGTGACCGGTGGCGATCACCGACTGCTATGCCTGATTTACACGATTCGATTCTGATCGCGAAACAGCGATTTGGAGTCGAGTACTGCAGGTCCGCCTACGCTTATTTTGCAGCCCGAGCGACGTCGGAATTGAAAATAACTGGCAAAATCTCTATGTAAATTAGACATCCATTGAGCGGCGTCCGCGGGGGATGGATCACCGCGCGTCGTATTATTCGCGCGAAGTTTTGAAGTGTAACGAACCTTGCCCATTTTGTGGTCATTATAGTAATCGGACATTGCTATGGAGGCTTGGGATTCACAATTGCAACGCGAAAACGACCACGAGGACTCACACCGACGCCGACAACATCGTATCCCAATTGTTTGTCGATGAGGGACGCCGCGACTCTTGCTCACACCCCATCGTGCGCCCACAGCTCACGCGCGCCACAAAGGGCGCTCTGGTTTGATTGTTTGTAAACATTAGTGGGTCTATAGACTGATACCCTTGTTACACAGGAACACTTAACTGCAGTTAGGATAAGTCACTGTTACATCACTCTACTCTTGAACAACCTTGTGTGTCTATGCGGTCAACGCTATTGACCGACGTGCGCTTGAGCGCCTTGGACAGCTATCAAAGTTGTGCGCGCGCACTCTTCACTTCTTTTGAAATAACTGTAAGAGAGTATAGTGTGGTTACTGTGGTGAACTGTAGCTGCAGTGAAGAGTGACTCAACTGTGTTTAAGGGTGCCCGCGTCACGAGGGTATAAGAAAGAAACCTTGCATAGTTTACGTCTTCATTAGTTAATAAAAATTAAAGTGAAGGCATTGCACTATCGCAGCATGTTTCACGCATGGCAGGTTGGAAGATAGAACGATAGCACAATTATTCTAAGAATACACTTTTTGCCTTGGGATGCTTTCCTGAGTCTCGTTTAAATTGATTTTTTAGTGCAAACTTTAAATGGCTTACCGGTATGCCTGTGGTTATAATTTCACCCTTGCGCATATTAAGTATATCGCAGTCTTTTTGTGCATCGTTCAGGAATCTTGCGATTTGATTATTGCGCGTATCTTAGATGTTAATGCTTATTTCTTTGTATTACCTTCTTTAATTGATATTGATGTATCTCTAGGCCATAAAAGCGCACACATTAACTCATAAGTAATTAAACTAGCAAACAAAAATGCAGAAGATCTACAATAAAGATAGGTGAAGAAGAGTTTGACATCCAACAATGAATTAGTAATGCCAAACAATTGAATAGCTACCGTAGAAATCATTTTATAAGGAACTGAATCAAAATCATTCGTTTCGCGAGTTGGCTATATGTGTTGGCAAAATTAGCTCTAATTTTGTACCAATACATTTTATAAGGGTTTGCAGCTTCTGATTGGTCGGGACATTGTTAGATATTTTACCTAGCACTAAGACTCTTGCGTTTCACATTTACTGAAGGGTTATGTTATATTCCACGAACACGCGAGACCTAAACACATGCTAGGTGCACCGTGTTTCATAAACAATATATACCCTGCCCTTCGTTGGTACGATGCATTTCTTAAATGCTCTCATTGTTCAAAGAAATAATTTTGGTTCTTATATGACTCTTCAAAGGAAGGACTGTTAGTGCATCTCCATCTCAAAATCATGCATTGGCGAGATCCTTTTTTTTTCCGGTGTTTATTTATTCTTATAAAGCGCCGGTGCATTTTTGGCGATCTGTTCCGGACTGGCGCTAAAACGTGAATTATAGAGGAAAGAATTATTATAAAAACAGATTGGAAATCTAGAGGGGCGGAGTTTCGACAACAAAATCTCAATAACGGCAAATAAAAAAAAATGTTAATTTTCGGTTTTAACCGACTTCATATTTTTGTTACCAACAAATGTTTGTTGGCGTTTATTTGCTTTAAACTGACGTTGAATTTTGGCACCTACGGATATTTATCGGTGTTTTTTAGTTAAAGTTTAAAACTACAAAGATTGCGGCCTAGCGTAAGTAGCTCATAGTCTTTGTTGGGCTCATCAAGACCCGTCACGGGCTGCATTCTTTTGCTTGAATATGCTAGAGAAACGCACATAGGTGCAGACGGTGCACGAGTTCTAACGGTCATTATGGCCCATTCCAACGACGAACCGACTCGCGACTTTCGTCTGCGGACCGTGTACCACGTGACCGTCACGTCACCGATTCTTTCGAACCGCGCCTCGTCCGCGGACGCTCGGACTGATAAAGTAGTGAGACTTTTCAATTGCAGATTTTTGGCGGGAGAGTGAGTTGAAAAGCGCTGTCTAGCAAACGGTTCCATGGTTTCTTGGTTTTGTGTTTTCCGACAATTAAAACAAAAATGGCGCATCGTTGTGTTTTCGCGTTCGCTGGTTCATTTTGTCAGCGCTATTCTTAGTTCCACGCGCGAAAGTAACTGCAGGAACTTTGTCCGGCTAACGCTACACAGGTTCCGGTACTCCTCCGGGTTCGTGTCAAGAAGCTTCCGACACAACTCGTCTAGCACGCCGCGGTAATTCTTGCACGTCCAATCATCCTTTCACCGAGAAAGACCCTTCTTGAGGCTGTGGTGTAAGTACTTGAGTGTTGTGCACGAGCGCGGAGTGAGAGAAGGCGTCTCCACACACACCTCCGCGAGCCCAGAACTTCGTTGCTTCTACGCCAAAGCCTTCTCGAGCAGGACCGTGACTGTGTCATTGTCATGACTTGGGTTAGTACACCTAGTGTCGCTTTGCGCGAAGCATATCACGGTGTTCTGTCTCGATATCTGCGTAACGGCGGCTTACAGTACGATTCTTTATCGCGCCAGCAAACGTAGATTTCTCTCTTGAGAAAGGTGCCACGGTGGCCAAGAGAGACACTTAGAGGTGGCGAACAGGTTCGGTCCGTCCTCGCTGGCGTCTGCTCGTCGTCTCCATCGTGTGGATGCGCTTGGGAGACGGACGATCCGCGGACATGTCGTCAAGTGCTCAATCCGTCCGCGGATCAGACCGTCGTGTAAATCGGCCATTGGGTGGGACCTGGTAGATCATTGGTTAGCTGTCCTGCGTCAAGAACACAAGTAGCGCTAGAGACAAGGCTATAGAGGTCTCGTGCACTGCTTGTCTCGGACGTTTCTACGGTCAAATATAAAGAAGATTGGGGTCGACGCTACCACGGCACGTGACAAGCGATGCCGCTAGAAGACCATATCAGAAGTGATCAGCACAAGCGGTTGTTTACGTCAAAGCTGCTTCTGTTCACGTTTGGTCCTTGTCTGTGGGGCTACTTCGGTTCTTTCTAGCGTTTTCTAAAATTGGCAAAGCAGTAGATGTTGGTTCTATTTTAGAGCATTGTTGTCTATGCTGTGCCCCACAATTTTGTAAATAGCGAAGCTAATTTAACTTCTTTCTGCGGCTTGTCGGCGTCCACTCAAGGAAGTTATATATAATTAGCTTGATGAGAATACTAAAATTGCCTGTCGTGATTATCAGAGCTTCGACGGAAATATAATACCCTCTAACAAAACAATACTCCAGAAAACAAGCTATTAGGCTGCAGAGAATAGAACGTATCTTAATGAATATAATACTCAATATGAAATATACTGATAAAAATACGCTACCTAGCTTTAGAGGTTTCACTCTCAATGGCTGTTAGTAAAATGGCTGCACATATCAACTGCAATAGTTTAGTAACGTTCAACCCTCTATGTGGCAATTGTGCGTTTTCTACTTCAGAGTAGACCATGGCGGAAGCTTGGAGACATCAAGGTCAATGCAGATTAGACCCATGAACCCGTCACATGAAATTGTGAGCAGGTTCAGCGGTAAGTAGAAGAATAGCTTCGCAAAAAGGAGGCTTTATATTTTGTATTCTTTTATCATTGACAATACTGCTCAGACTGTAGATGAATATTTTAGGAGTGAAACACACACACATGCACACACGCACATATGCACACACGAACTCTCGCACGCATGCACACATGCGCACAAAAACGAATACGAACACGAACGTATGCACACGCACATGCACATGCACACGGACATGCACATGCACACGCACATGTACGCGCACATGCACACGCACACACACGCACGCACGTACGCGCTCATGAACACAAACACGAACACGAACACGGACATGAACACATGCAGACGCACATACACACGCATACGCACACGCACACGCGCGAACGCACATAAATGCATTTAACATTATGGGCAAAGCAAACTATAATCGCCACGAGAATACCAGCAACACTATAAATTTGCTAACGGTTTCAGAACAGGCTTGAGGCTGAGGTATAAACACCACTATTTCACCAACCTTTTCAGCTGAGAGAATATTATTCAAATTTTTATAATTTTCCGGTAGTTCGTTGTATTTTTTAAGGAATATAAAAAACAACAACGACAGATGTTTGAAAGTGTAGTTATTCAGTTTTGAAATTTAAAAAGCTCTATTATGCACTCCTTTGACCGCGTTCAACAAGCGGTGGGTATTGGGAGGTATCGACATATCGCTGGGTTCGAGAAAGCTTAAACAAGAATTCCAATCTTGATATTTTTATGTAAGATGAAAAAAGAGAAATATGTTCTTTACTTTAAATATTACCGACTCGGTTGGGCCATACCAGAAATAATGAAACAACAGGCATTCTCTGTATATTTTCATTTGTTATCAGTATTGTTCTTTCTACACGGGTGTGGTAATACACAGCCAGGGTCGGCCTTAATGCAGTTGTTTATGCAGGTAGTCAATATTAGACGGGTAAGCCTGAGATTACTCTTGAGAAACGTTAACATTTATGGCCGTACAGTACAAGTTATCGATGTTATATTTCCACGTTACGTTGAAAGCAATCATTATTCTCAGGTTATGACTAATCATTGCCCTCACCACTGAAAACTTATTTTGAAACGAATCTGAGCAATACTAACTAATAATATTCAGAACCTCGGGAACGCCTATATTTTCTTCCTAGTTTTGGCATATTCCTTGTCACTGAGCCCCTTGAAGCATTTTTGGAGTATCTTGCATTTTTACGCATCATGTAGGAGAAAGGTAATATGCACAATGGTTATATTGGAATGAGACTTCTAGCACCTGCTTAAATATAATGTTTTACACTTTCCATAAATAATATTTATTACCCGGGATCCTCTCTTATTGACCCGATCGTCCCTGTAAGGTTACCATTCGCTTTACCTCCATCCGGCAGAATAAAACAACACGAAGGATACAAAGGACAAGTACAAACGACAAGTCTGAAATGAAAGCAGTCGTTTATTTATTTCATACTGCAGTCATTCATTCAGAGCACGCTTGACTTGAGTTGATTTAGTGCCAATCCTTTGTACCTCGGCACACCGGGGCTAAACAACCTAAGTCCCTTGGACTTTGACTTGGTCGTTCGAGGCGTTCGTAGCATCATTAACATCTAAAGGCCATACTGGGCCTCGAAAAAAAAAAGATAAGACGAAATGCCTCGCCACTTAGGTCACGTCCCGAGCAATTGCGACCAGTTCGTGACTTTCGTCATCCTCTAACACGTCGGTGGCCTTAGCTAAATGGGGTTCAAACCGCACGTGTAGCCGCCACTTCAGTTATGCTATAGCAGCAGCTTGCAATATATTAGGGAGTTTCAGAATAGCGCACGCTAAAGCTTGGCGTACGCCAAGAATAGCGTCGTCGCCACTGCGCATGCTCCGAACGCAAACCAGGTTTTGCGCTTTGCGTGCGCAATTTTAGCGTGCGCTATTTCTCAGAAATAGCGTGCGTACGCAAAGTGTCTTTGCGCTTCTCGAAGGAGGATTCGTGATGAGAAGTTGGCTAAAGCCAAGACGAGCAGAGTTAAAAAATGGCGGCTTCCAGGATTATGTCGGCGGCTGCTTTGGCGGCGTCGTGAGTGCGACGTCGGCGGCATCCTCGCGACTGCGATTTTCAATACGAGACGACACTGTACTCGGTTTGGCAACGATCACCGGCAACTTGATGCTTGCGACGCGCGAACATTTCTCGGCGAAGGTACGATGTGCGAAGGTCAGTACACGAGACCTCTCTTGCCGAGGCGACGCAAGCGGACACGACCGGTCAACCGCTCGCGTCGCATTCTCATGTTTAAACAAATCTAAAATGGTACTCTGGACCAAAAAACTTGTTTTTTTCTAAAGTTACAGCATTTCGTGTGTGAAATAAAAATTGTGACTGTATCTTGGTGGCGTCGCAAGCGCGAGATGCTTGGGCTTTTGCGTCGCGACGGAGAAACGCTATTCTAAAACTCTCTCGCGTCGCGTGCGCTAATACAAGCGCTAAATTTAGCGCTAGCGTGCGCTAAAATTGCGTACGTTATTCTAAAACTCCCTCTTATTCGTTCTTAAAATTGCGATACTGCTGATACGTAAATAATGACGTTACAATTAGGAAATTCCTTCGGTGAGGCCACAGGAAGGAAGCACCAAGCGAATTCCTGAATAGAAAGCTATAAAAGATAGGCGCAATATCAATAAGATAAATTCTACCAAAACACGCGGTCCATAAACAAGATCTTTCCTATCACACACCACGCTTTAAAGGCATTCGATAGTTTCTGACTGACAAGTGATATGAAATTAATGTTCTTTCCAAGAGCTATATTAGATTTATTTGCTAATGATTGTTATCGTATAGGTGCCCCAAGAAGACCAAAATATGGTACTCTCATTGCTCTCGGATCAATGGGAAATTGCTTTTTGTCAGCGGTAAAGAAGGGAGCCACAATAATTAGTGCCTTCTTACCGTAGTAACTCGTCTACTTGGCGTTACAACAAAATACACTTGAAGAAGAAAATATGAAGTCTGTCACGTTTGTCTAAACGACACACTTCGTGGCAGCTTTGGTGTTGCTCAACGTGCGCGTGACAGATGCACTTCGCCTGTGCGCGATTGTCTCGAGCAAGTCCTTTGTTTGACACGGAGCGGCCCGCTTCTTGTCGACAGCAGTAGGCTCCCCGCAGCAGCGGTTTTCGGCGAGGGATATTCGCGAGGCCCCCAGGCACGAGGAGCTTGCGGCTGGAGTATGGCATCTGTGTCCTACCAGTGTTTGTGAACTGTGCCCACTTATTCTGAATATCGGACTGGAAGAATGACTAAAAAAAGCGACAGTGTCAAGACCCCGGCAAAAGGAGTAATCGGTAAGACATGCAAGTCTTTTCTTGTTTAGCCTAATTTCACTTATCTCTATTTAAATTCTTTAAGCTGTTGACGGGTGCACCATCAGCCAGAGTTGATCTGGCAGATGTTCGATCAATGGCGGAACTATACTTTATTGTGAACGCTTTGAGTAGGCTTATAATGATTAGGTGTGTAACGAATGTGAGAGTTATTTATTCATTTTCTATATGCCTATTGAACCGTAATTAACTATAAAAAAACGGAAGCATTTTTCCAATGAAAACAACAAAACATATCATATAAATAATGCTGAGATAAAAAGCGCCTCCTCTATTCTGGCGGAATATTTGTTTCATAAGTTCGGGCAAAGCAGATTTTTGAAGGCTTCTACATCAGACGCCAATGGGCAGAAATGTGCAAGTGAATAATTATGAAGCCATAAGTTGATGGCGTGAGCAAAGGCTCGTGTTTTAAACAAGTCATATTGGCATAGAAGGGAATATGAGCGCTGCGTACTATCCGGCGTGGGTAGAACGACGATACCTAAGAACCGGAAGTCGCGAGTTGTATGCCGAATTGTAACGTATCTAAGGTCTTATGCGTTAGGAATTTCAAACGCAAGAGAAATAAAACTGGACAAAATTATGTGGAACGTTGACTTCATTCCCTCA
Organism: Ixodes ricinus; assembly: GCA_037355805.1. NCBI lineage: Eukaryota > Metazoa > Arthropoda > Arachnida > Ixodida > Ixodidae > Ixodes > Ixodes ricinus. The sequence goes on along the minus strand of JAZHYW010059189.1, from coordinate 12,135 downwards.
CATTCCGATAGTTTGAATCATTATACGTTGTATAGAATCCCCTTTTGTCCAAAAAATATTTGTTTGTGCCTTAGCAGTAAAACGCGGTGTACTAGAATAGAATGTGGCTGGTGAGTTTTGCACATTGCCCTCAAACACAAGAGCGGCGGCAAACAGCCTACAGTACAGAATTTCGTCCAAGCAATCACAAGCCAATATTAACATACTCAGCTCAGAATCCAGTAACCAACTGAACTGCTTATATAGAAGGGGAGAGATGAGTACAGCGCTTCAAACAACACGAAGCAAATCAAAGCAAATTGTTGTGTGTATGTTTATACTGCCGGAAGTTAGTCTGCCTCAGTGGGCGTCTGGTGTCTCAGCTGTAGAGGAGCAATTGGCGAGTATGGTAGAACCGCTAACCTGGGCTCTTTGACGTGCACCACGCAGTAGCGATACACGACCGCACGCTGGTACGATGCTCATCCAGATCGAAACGGGCAGGGGTGGTGATTGAACCCAGGATCCTGGGTTCTGCAACGCGAGCCTTCGCTCCACGTGCTCCGAGCGGGTGTGCGCTAGACCACTCGGCCACCGATCCTCCATCAAACAGCACAACATACCGCCCCTGGTAGAGATCCTGTGAGATATGGTGACTCTGCAAACCTTCGACCCACAGCAATAACTTTGGTGCACATTTTAAATTAGTCAACTAAAAGCTGAAATTTTGACTAGAAGTCAACGATGGTCTTCCACAGCAAATGACAAGATTTTGACGTAACCCATGAACCATAGAGTGTGGTGACCTGGTGACGTTCGTGGAGCATAAAATGAGCCTGGGAAATATTACTGTAGCTGTTTGTTTGTAGATTATGCGTACATTCGGTACTCTGAGCCATGCTCACGTACCACAGGGGCTATTGGACATTGACAATATAGGAAAGAAGCAAAGAACACTATATGTCCCATGGGGTCCTACAAGTACAAGATTGTTAGGCCTGACGTTACTTAATGCATGTGTCGATAGCTTACCTAAATCAGAAAATATATCTACTCATATACACCTTTCCAAGTGGGATCCCTGCTTAACCTCGAACCACGCGCCGAGGTGAGACTGACCTACTCTCCAGTCAAGACGTTCGCTGCTTGTCGTACAATGTTGCCAAGCATCTCTTGTTGAAGCATACACCACTGAGTGCAAAAATAAATAAACAAATAGCTATAAAACATACAGGTGTTGTCTTTGACCGCAAAGATCACAAACAAATAAATAAAATACCTAAACCAGTAACACAAAAAAAATAGAAAAAAATTGAAAGTCTCAAAGCGGTCATCAGAATCCGCCAGAAGCCGAATAGCCATTGCATAAACGACGGTTCTGCTCGCGAAAGCTCTGGCTTCCACGACGGGTTGGAACACGAGGCTGCGTTCGTTATAAAGTCAGCTACAACCATTAAAGATGCCCCGTCCTATAATATTTGATGCTACGATTCTGTTTGGATACGTACTCCTGCGCTCTGAAGCAGCAAGTGTGTCGCTAACGCTGGCCGTCGGCGAAACACTAGACGTCACCATCTTGTCATCGCGCACCCCAATGACGTGCACCTGGCCCACCCCAACATGGCGGAAACGTTACGCGGCACCAGAATCGTTCAAAATGGCAGAACACAGGAGCCTTTCTTGCAAACGCGTATACATTTTTTAGCATAAAAAACAACGTTAATTAGAGGTTCACTGGAGCTCTGCGCTGGCGCAGTTCTTGACGCCCGGCCTGGTCTTGTCACGCTGACTGTCTTACCGAAGTAAGCCCGACCCGGTGGGTCGCATACCTCATCAGGCCTGGCCCGGGCACGGCCCGGCTGGAGGATCCCCGACTGTGGGGATGAGACATCTTCTAAATCAAGCTGTCTTGGTAACATCCCTACTACACTTGCGGCGAAACTGAATTCCTGTATACGCCAATAGACGTCAATCTCCCTGCTAAATTTAGGGGCAAGCTCAATTGGTGTAGAAGTTATTTGACGTCAGGCCACCTGATGTCAATTTCCCCGCTAAGTTTAATAGGGAAACTATATTGGTGTATAGGTCTCTTGAGGTCAATTTCCCCTCTGCATTTAGCAGGTTATCTAAATTAGTTTAGATGTCACCTGATACTAAGTCACATGACGTAAATTTCTTTTAAAAATTTATCGAGGAATGACGGATGGACGGGCGGACGGACGGATGGGCTCCGTTAAATGCATTTCATGCTTCAAAGACTAGCGCTGCTGAGGTCATCAGACTTTAACCTCGACAAAAACTGATTGGACAAGATCCCACCCTTTCGTGACAAACATTTTATAGAGCCATGTGCTTGGGTACATGGGTTTCGTTTCCGTCAGTTAGAAGGCTAAACGTGTTAAATAAGAGTACTGAGGCGAAACAAATGGGCCGAAATCGCTGCTGCTGCTACGCTGATGCTCAAGAAAATGCGTTCGAATTTCGCGCAGCGGTTATATATAACAAAGCATGGTGAACGCAGCATCTCAACACTTTTTCGCCGGCGTCGCGACGCGAGGCGGCGTGTACGGGTGGCCCAAGGTCGGTTAATATTTTGTAATGAGCCATACCCAGACTGTCGCCGCAAAACGGCGTGAACAAGGGGGTATTAACGTGCGCCCCAATGATACACCCGCCGTCCCACACTGCGCGGTGCCAAAATTGGCGAAGGGGGACGTCGCCGTCTCTTTATGTGCTTGCAGAGGGGCTTTCCTAGCTGGTTTCCACAGCAGGTGGGGGCTGTGGCGCCATCCCCGTGGCGAAGTTGCAAACTTTATATACCTGTGCTCCGAACCAGTCCAACGTCATCGCATGTAACAAAGCACTAATGATAACGCACTAAAAAGGAGAGATAGCAGTTCATGTACCGCCTTTGTATTCTAACGTCGATGCAGGTTCGCTTTGTACGTGTGCCCGGCCCGGGCACAGCCCGCGCCCGTGGACAATGCCTGCTACACGGTTCAGTCCCCGAGCCGGGCCGGGTTTCGGCCCGTGCGGGGTCCTAAGGTGCACAGGTGGTGGCTTGACGATTGGAACTTGATGGAAGCGCTGGCTCGTGCCTCTCCAGCCTTTTTCTCTTGTGTTCGTTGTTATTGTTCCTACATATATTCCCCTGGTTAGGAAGCCGGCGGACAAGCGTTGAAATTTGTGACGCTTTTGGAAGCGAACCTTTTTTTGGACCACCTTAGCTACCTGGTTGTGGCGTAGTGAAGTCTGGCGATGAGGGGGCTGAGGACATTTTTCGAAAACAGACTTTTATCGATCGGTTGAAACGTTGTCTCAGCGTTCGTTGGTGAGCACAGTTTTATACTTAAACCTTCTCTGTAAGATTAGGTAGAGTTCGTTGTACGAAGGTTCAAGTGCACGATTTATCCCTTCGTTCCTTATAAAAACTTGGGTGGACTCTGTCAGCGCTCGAATTATAAAGATACAAGTTAGTTGCGTGTATTTGGGGGACGAGGTCGAAGTTGTGTCATGTGCGCCAGTAGATAGCTTGAAAATTCCTGGATATTGGGGATGGCCAGTTCTGCTCGAGTTTAAATGAATTCGCTTGGGAGACGTGAATTCGTCTTACCTCAGACTAGTTGAGCGGTGGTACACTGTAGGTCGCTTTTAAATACGGTGCGAATGTCGATGAGTACCAATGGTAAACCTTTGGTTCAGGATAAACAAAAATGCATAGGTTGCGCTATGAAGGCGGTTTTAGGTTGCCGGTGTGTTCTTTCAACCACCCAGTTGGCTTGAGGGTGGTACGCCTCGGTGTGATAGGGATTGACACGCAAGTGTTGAGACAGACGCCAGAAAAGGAACGATTCGAATTGCCTACCGCGATCAGTGGTGACAGTAGACTGTATGCCAAAACGACGAATCCACGTAGTAATGAATGCGTTCATGACTTGTTCTGCCGTTATGCAAGTGACGGGAATTGCTTCCGGCTACCTTGTGAAACGGTCGACGCGTGTGAGTATTTTCGAAACCCTTGTGGAAGTGGCGATGAGTAACAATGTCCAGACGTACATGACTGAACGGAGGTTTTACCATTAGTACTTCTCGGTAATTCCTCTGCATTTAAAGAAACACTGCAATAAAAACAAATGTTAAAGCTTATTTGGGTCACGTATTTTTTTTTCTTAACTTTGCAGGAAAACGAATTCGCGCAATATTTACGCCGTTAGATGCAATTTAGGTAAAGGTAACGGCCCGCTCTAAGCCCCACCCACAAATCAGTTGCACCGCCCAATACTACTGGATTGGCTTGGCTACTCGGCCGAACACGCTCGGAGGTCGTAGTGTCTCCCTTTCGCGACATCCGGTGCGTCTAGTCTGGCGTCTGACACCACCTGCTAATCGTGCGAGCAGACGCGCGGCAGCCTCCGACATTGTCTGCTATTTCAGCACCGTCTATCGTCGACTGCAATGCCTGTAAGACGAGGACATGAAAGCTGCATGTCGGCGTCGTCCGTTTTCGCCTTTGTCCGTCTGCTATTTCGCCCCAGCCTAAAAAAAAAAAGTCCTACAACACTCGCAAGACTCGACTATGAAAGCGGCGTTCTAGCGTTCCATCGTGCGCAAAAGACGGTCCAATACAAGCCACTGTCAGCGTCTATCGATGTGCGGTAAAAATCGACCGAGAGGGTAAGAATACGCAACAAAATAAATATGCAGTCATTTTAGCTTTTATGTTTTTGTTGTTATCTTTTTTTTCGAATGGCATCCGCGAGCAAGGTGAGTGAGCGTTCTGATGCACATTTAAAACCTGACCTAAACATATTCGCTTTGGCAGGCCACGTGCACTGCAAAACTTGAGAGTTATTTGCCTTTCGAAGAGAAATGACGGGAACACCTGGACTTACTTAATGCGAGCCGAACGCCCGATTGCCTCCAGCCAAATGGCTCGCCAATTCTTACCTGCGTAGGTATCTTGTCGTTATTGAAACCATGGCTGTAATTATGACGGTTCTACAATTCACGGAGCAGCGGAGCCGTTTTTACGGGAAACAATATCTTTATTGAGCATCAACGCGCGCCAACGAACAAGTCAAGCTAGATCGAGCAACATAGATGACGCGGGTCGCAAGGCTTAAGCGTCTTCCACTACGAAAACAAGCACCCGCACAGCGCTTCCGAAGGCGCGTACTTGCGATAGTTGTTTGTTGCAAACTATGTCGGTTGAGGAGATCTTCCTCTGAACATTTCGGCGATCGCAAAGGAGTCGTACTCGCAAAAATAGACGAGATCTACAAACTACGTTCACTGATCACGGGCTCCTCAGGCGCCGGCAGCAATGTATACGTCATCGTTTCACAAGCAATGCGGAAAAGGCAATCTTGGGATGCTTTTAAAAACGACACTGACTCCATCTAAAATATTTGTTTCTCAAACATAAAAAAGATCCTGATTAAAACACTATGACGGCACGCAGGTGCAATTCTACAACCAAAATTTTACACGTGAATCATCTCTCCAGCCATTGAGTGATTGAGACTCGGTGTAAGCACGGGCATGGGCTTAGCATTCTGCAGACTCCACCTTCTCCAATTAAATTGTGTGCAACGGGGTAAATATTGCTGGAAAGAACATTTGTGATTACATTTTTTTATAGAGGTGTCTTTGAAGCCTTTTAGAAATTGTTTTTTAAACCTTTTAGACTTTTTTATTGCAGTTTTTCTTTAAGAGCGACCTACATTGGGAAACTACTGAACTTGTCTACAGTACAACGCTCCGTCTCCCAGGCGAATTTATTGAAGCGCTGGCTCGTGTTGCTCAAGCCTCTTTCACTTCTGTTCGTTGTTATTCTTTCTCCATTTGTTGGTTGCAAACCTAAATCACAAAGCATTCCACTTCGAAATACTTATTTACATATTTACAAAGAAAGTTAATAGACCAACCTTACAGCGAGTTTCGTTAGGCCACCGTAGCCGCCATGCATCGTGGGATGTGTAGTCTTTCTGCACGCGCGACAACCCCGCTTAGTGTTTGCGCGACCAGAGCACAAGGCGGTGCGAGCTGCCTCGTGCACTGGCGCCTGCCTCCTATAAACGGCAGTTATGGCGGCGTCATGCATCCGTGGAAAACTTGGTGAGATCGGTCTATTGGAGCTGCAGAGCTGCTGGCTTGATTATTGGAATCTGCTTCTAGCGCTGGCTCATGTCGCTCAAGCCTCGTTTTCTTTTTATACTCGTTGTCAGTGTTCTACACAGTCATTTCCGAATTATCCAGAATACTCTCATTTTTTCTGATTTCTGTCTACGCGCATGACATTTCTATTTTGACTCGGGTACTTCTACAGACGTCCTGCGAGCAGAATTAAAGGGGAATTATATATAATCAAAAGGTTTCTAAAGGGGTGTGGAACGAATTATCATTATTAGATGGTAAATAAGGCTAATATATTATTATTAATATTATTATTATTATTATATATATTATTAATTTATCGGCAACAAGGTGGGCTGTTCTATAGTTTGCACGTAAATAAGATAATTTCGGATTACTATTTTATCGATCATCTACGCGTACAAAATGTGTAAAGATGCTTGCAACCAGGAAAAACAAAGGCCTCCACACCCTCCGTTCGATGGCTGGCACATAGTGATGCCAAAACTATCGATAAATCGACTATCGATACTATCGATAGTTTTTCCAAACTATCGATAGTGTCGCAGCACTATCGATAGTCGACTATCGATAGTACTATCGATAGTTTTTCGATAGTCAAAGTTGGGAGCGCTTGGGGTAGTTGGGTATCCCATTTGAAAAAATAAAGCGAGAAGAGAGAAGAGGGCGACGCAAACTACTAGTGTCGCAAAACTATCGATAGTAAACCGTCGACAGTAATATCGGTAGGTTTACGATAGTCGACTATCGATAGTCGACTATCGACGTAGTTTTTCGATAGTCAACTATCGATAGTTCTATCGATAGTTCTTCGATAGTCGACTATCGAGAGTTTTTTCGATAGACGACTATCGATGGTACTATCGATAGTTTTTCGATAGTCGACTATCGATAGTACAATCGATAGTTTTTCGATAGTCGACTATCGATAGTACTATTGATAGTTTTTCGATAGTCGACTATCGATAGTACTATCGATAGTTTCGATAGTCGACTATCGATAGTTTTTTTGATATCGACTATCGATAGTACTATCGATAGTTTTTCAATAGTCGACTATCGATAGTACTATCGATAGTTTTTCGACTATCGATAGTCAGATTTCTGGCAACTATCGATACTATCGATAGTACTATCGATAGTTTTGCACTGCTACTGGCACAACTTGGGGAGGTTCCGACTTTGGCAATGTTCGACGCGCTCGTACGCCAAGCGATTGCGTACACTCTGCCAGTACTTCGCGGACTCTCTAAGACCTTGGAAACTATACTGTATTAGCCATTGGCACATAGTCTGCGAGTGTACTCAAGAGTGAACATTTGGGCGAGTTGGTAGGAGCTCATATTGAAAAAAGGTGCGACTGGGACAAGGAGAAAGGGCAAGGAACGAGGTATCCTGGTATGCAAGAACTTCTACATGCCCTCCGGATTTACAAGTCATCTGCGGTTGGATGTTTCCGTCACCCAGACACTCGAGAAGGTTGTGTCGAGTTTTGCGCTCAGTGTAGTGGCAGCAATTCAACCTCAAGCCTCTCGCCGATATGCAGAATGGTCAAGGACAACTGCCCAAGTCACTGATTTCCTTTGGAACTAAGTGCACCTCACGCTGCCATCCAAGAATCCAAGAAGTTATGTGTCGACAAATGTAAGGTTATAATTCTCGGAGCCCAGCATGTCCCAGAACAATACCAGCAAACTCTGAAAAAAATACAGAAGGTTTTCTTCGGGGCTGCCCTGAAAACCGTAGACAAATCGGTAATATCTAGGTACCTTTCTAGAACGTTGCCAGTAGAGGACAAACCAAGATGTTTCACTGAATCCGTGGATATTATGTTGAAGTCTGTAATTAGGCCCAAGAGAAGCAGGAGTGAATAACCGGTGATTGACTTTCTCACCTCCAATAGTGCGTGTTGTCGTCCGACAAGGAAGGTTGCTTTGTCGCCATGCCGGAAAGCATGTTTTGTAAGAAAGCAACAGCAATAGTACAAAACAAAAATGCTCGACATGTCTCAGAACAACAAACCAAGTTAAAAACAACGAGCCATTAATTTACTCCAACAACTCAACAAAGTAAACGTTGCTGCAGAAGCAAAGAAAAGAAAGAATCTTATGTCAGAGGTGTTTTTCACAGCAAAAACCCACAAACAAGAAGTTCCATTGTTCACTATAGTATATGCGCGAGATACATGGTTTCATTTCATTTCATTTCATTTATTATGTCTCTCAGGGCCCGAAGGCATTACAGAGAGGAGTGGGGCACAGTAAATGGAACAAAGCAAAAAACAATGAAAAAGCAAAAAATACACAAAATAACTACTAAACATCATTTAACAGGTTAATAATGGCACAGTACATGGAATAAAACAAATATCAATGAAAAGGCAAAAAATAAACAAAATTACTTCTAAACATCATGTAACAGGTTAGTAATGGCAATCTTAAATTTATCTGAGGCTAGTGATTGTGACAATGGCTGCGGGAAGGCGGTTCCAGTCAGTCGAGGTTTGAGGCAAAAAAGAGGCATTAAAGGTAGATGTGCTGCAATCAAGGATCCCAACTTTTAGTTGATGATCGGTGCGTGATGATATGTAAAATGGTTCAGAAAATAGCGCTTGGCGGAGAGTAGGGTTAGAGTGATAAATCTTATGGAACAAGCATAGACGGGATATATTTCGACGAAGAGAAAGAGTGGACAAGGATAGAGATGTTTTCATTAAAGTGGCGCTAGCTGTGCTGTGATAGTTATGAAAGTATAAAATGGGCGGAGCGGTTTTGAATGGATTCTACGGCAGATGCAAAGGTGATACCAGGGATCCAGATTGAGGCGGCATATTCAAGTTTAGGGCGAATTAAGGTTTTATAAATGAGAAGCTTTAATGAAAGAGGGGCAAGAAAAAGTTTCTTTTGATGTATTTTAATAATTGATTAGCGTTTTTCGTGACATAGTCGACATGAATATTCCAGGACAGATCATTTGAAATGTGAACACCGAGGTATTTATAGAAGGACACAGGAAGGAGGGTAGAGTTATATGATGGAGTAGGAAGGGCAAATGTTAATTTGACGAGAGACACACATGGATTTACATTTAGAGATATTAAGTTCCATAAGCCAGTCGTTGCACCATTGGGTTACATTGTTAATATCGGTCTGAAGAGCAGAGATGTCAGAGTTCGTTAAGGATTTCTTTGTAAATAACACAGTCGTCAGCAAAAAGGCTAATAGAAGAGGAGACACGGGTAGGGAGATCATTAATATAAATAATAAATAGTAGTGGACCGAGTACAGAACCTTGTGGGACACCGGAGTTGACAGGCGAGTATGAATAATTAGTTCCGTTGGCGTGGACAAACTGTAGACGGTTAGTCAGAAAGGCGTCTATCCAAGCGAGAACGTATGGACATATGTTAAGGCTACTAAGTTTATGGAGAAGAAGGGCGTGAGGAACTTTGTCAAAAGCTTTGGAAAAATCAAGGAATATGCAGTCAGTTCTGGAACCCTGGTCAAGTGTGACATGGAGATTATGAGTAAAGGTAAGAAGTTGGGTTTCGCATGAGTAAAACTTCCGAAAACCATGTTGTGATGTGTTAAGGAAAGAGTTAGAATCCAGAAAGTTTGCAAGTTGAGAGTAAATTACGTGTTCAAGGATTTTGCATGGTATACTCGTTATGGAGATGGGACGGTAGTTAAATGGATTTTGTTTATCGCCACCTTTGTGTACAGGAACCACCTTGCCCACCTTCCAATCCAATGGCAAGACACCATGTTGAAGTGACTGAGAAGAAATCTTGGACAGGATAATGCTGGAATACATTTTAGTGTTTTTCAAAAATGTTGTGTTAATGTTATCAGTACCTACCGCAGAAGACATTTTTAGGTTATCAATAATCTTAGCAATTCCTTCACTATCTACAACAACAGGATACATAGGCAAACAATCACAGGCGGTAAATACAGGGAAACAAGAACTAACTGGAATAGAGAAAGATTTAGTAAGACACTTCATTTAAAACGAAAGAACACTGATCATTGGATAATTCATCTCCGTCAGCATCCCTAAGCGTTATATTGGAAGAGAAAGAGGGATTAATAACCTTCCGAAATTGACGCGGGTTATTTAACAACAAGGAGGGTAACGTATTATTAAAATAATGGGATTTTGCATCTAGAAGTGCTTTTTTATACACACCAGCTGCAGTACGGTACGCTGACCATCGCTGTTCGTTGTCCGATAGCTTTGCAGCACGAAATATTCTTTTTTTCTTGTTTGCTAGCCTTTTTAAAAACACGTTATACCAAGGCGATTCAGGAGAGGACGAAATAGTGCGAAGTGGCACGTGCGCTTTCATGAGGTACGCAACTTGTTCTTTAAATAAACACCAGTTATTCTCAACTGAGCGCTCATCAAAACAATCCAAGTAAGAATCAAGAAAAAGGCAAAGGTTCCTATTAATGGAATCAAAATCAGCTCGTGCATAATCAGAAATTCGCTTAATTTCTTTCTGACCTAAAGCATGTAGGTAGATCTAAGAAAAAATGCAATAAGGAATGATCACTAAGACCTGGCAAATGAGTTAACGAAGAGATGAGCTCAGGCGATGTTGTTAAGATGAGGTCTAAAACAGAACATGTCGAAGCAGCAATACGCGTAGGTTGGGTAACCATTTGTGAGAAATTAAAATCAATACACAAGTTCACGAATTCCTTGCACTCAGACGAGAAGGAACTAAGATGAGTAGAAACATCTGACCAAACTATGGAAGGATAATTAAAATCGCCCAAAAGAATGACTGGAGCATTTGGAAAGCGAACAATGACTGTGTTGATTGCATCGTGAAGTTTAGAAACAAAAGTGTCACTTCTAGGGTGAGGGCGATAACACGCGCCTAAAATGTATTTCTTGTTTTTTAGGTTGAGACCAACCCACACTAGCTCCAATTCAGATACCACGTTGATATGAAATGACGGTATATTTTCCGATACTGCGATCAATACGCCACCACCGCTTCTTTCAGCCTACTGTCATGACGGTATATATGAAAATATTTCTGACAATTTAAAATCTCGCTGTTACGTATCTTGCCGGATAACCAGGTCTCAGTAAGAACAACAACGTCAGCATTAGAAGAATCAATAATAGAAGATAAGTCATCGTTCTTGTTCATGACGCTTCTAATGTTAGTAAAAATAACAGGAATAATATTAGTAGACGTGATAACATCACAGCCTCCACCCCTCGCTGCATGTTATTGCGGAGCTTTGATTGGGATTAGAGGCATTATGTGGAGGCAAATTAAAGTGTGGTAGAGATGTTGAACGAGAGTTGGAAGCTCCGGTATTATGTTCAAATGAAGTGTGCTCTGGCTCCCGGGAGTTCAATTCAATAACAGAGTCAGAGGCAGGTACACAGACATAGCATTTGTTCCCAGTGAGTAACTTGTCGAACCGCAGTTTAAAAGGCTGTCCCCCTGTCCTCGCAAACTGGAGCAGTTTACGCCGAGCGAGACGCACCGAGGGGATAAAATCTTCACTTACTGAGAAGTTGGTGCCCTTGAATTTATAGGCATTTGAAAGCACCGCCTCTTTATCTTTGTAAGAAGCCATTTTAACAATAATTGGGCGACACCGTTGCTGATTGAACTGGCCAAGGCGATGAGCTCTTTCGATACATGACGCGGGAAGTTGTAAACCTAATCTTTCGAGGCATACATCAAGGACAGCCTTTTCGGATTGCACCCAAGTCTCTCTCTCAGTATCGCGGAAGCCAAAGAAAAGAAGGTTAGCCCGGCGCGCTCGGCTCTCAGCGTCATCACAGCGTGTTCTGAGCTGAGATATCTCGGCGGCGGCAGACTCCATCAAGTGAGCAGAACTGACGCTGCTGTTTACGCTGGTTGCATTTTGTAGCGGAAAGGTTATTTTCTAACTGGTTGACCCGTATTGTGAGCGCATTTAGTGATTCTTCGGTGCCGCTTTGTTTTATTTTTAAGTCTCTAACTTCCTG
>JAZHYW010059188.1:0-15627 GCA_037355805.1 Ixodes ricinus | reverse complement strand
TCTTCGAAAGCGTACGAGAAGCAGTCGATACGTATGGGGAAGTTAAGTTCCAAAATGAATTTGGTATCCATGGAAGGAGTTTCTCCAGGAGATGTTGAGCTTTTACCTGGAGTCCACCTATATTGCGTTTGAAGGTTCGAAATTCAATACAGAAGGAAGGTATATATATTGAGACGAACGTGGCTCCAGTGCTGAGTGATTTATTTTGGCAAAATGCGACAGAGATATGAAACCTAAGCTAGATAGTAATATCATCCGGATATTTAGGTATGTAGACGACTACCTGGTACTGTTCCACGCGGGGGAAGAAAGTAAAGAACACAGTTCATTTCAAAAACGTTGGATGTTTTTAAGAACTACGCCGCCGGTCTGAGTTTCACTGCAGAAGACGCTTTACAGTGCATTTTACAATTTTTGGACCTGAAACTGATATTTACGCCGTCCCATGCATGTTGGATGTACTCCCCCAGAGCAAGGAAAGCGGTGTGACCCCACGACTCAAACCACTCTAAAATTATTAAAATAGGTGTTGCCACTACGTGCTTGGGAGCCTCGCTGACTAAGTCGTGCTCACACAAAATGGTGGACGGCTTCGGTATTCAAGTGAAGAAACTAGAAGATGGAGGGTACCCTCTTACGCTTATTAAACATGTGGCAGAAGGATTGTTACGCAAACTTCGGGGTGGGGGAACGGGGTAGTGGGTCAAGCGGAGTGTTAGACCGACCGTGATACCATATGTGCACAAATTTAGCCATAGTCTGAAGAAAGTTGGCAGAAAACATGGGGTACCGGTACTACTCTCAGCGCCTCAGAAATTGGGTAAACAGTGTGCAAGAATAGAAAGGGGAGATTTGAGGGTGGGTATATATAAAAAGAAGCATGGAACTAAATATGTGGAGTGCAAGGAAGGGGTGGATTGTATAGAAGATCTTTAACATGTGGGAGGGATTACATAGGACAAACCGGATGGTGCATCAACGACAGACTAGGGGAACAAGCACTGGCTGTAAGATCCTCGCCGTCGGGTACGTCTTCCGATACACTGCAACCGATGCGATTGTGGCCCAAAGCGTCAGAAAACTGTTATCTTGAGCAGGAATCGTAACAGAATGACTAGGGAAATGTCGGACGTGTTTTCATAATTGGAGTGCACGTATTGAGTTTATAGCTCGTAAATCAATGCGGAAGCTCTGGTTCTTAAAACGAAATATTAACCTCTGTTCACCTGAAACTAAACTGTCTGTCTTATAAAACCATCATAAGACCAATGCTAGAATATGCAGCATTGTACCGGACCCTCGATACAAAGCTGTCAATTGAGTATGTTAGAGACTGTGAAGAAGTACAATAACAGCATATGGACGGTTTGTGTACAACCGTATGACGCGCTTTTGAGTGTACAACTACCGTTGCACGCATTTGTACCTGCAAGCATTGCGGATCTCAAGTGATTCACGCAACTCCAGTCTAGCGTCATATAAACAGAACGGCTGAAGTTTGCTTTATACATCACGATACAAGGTGAACTCGTTGCCGACGTGCGTCTGCTGTGATTACACTTCATCTTAATCTGAAACGAAGAGCCCACGAAGCGCTTAAACACCGAATTTGAACACTTTTGCTGAAACGCAGGTTGTCTGGTCGAACCACTTAGTGTTTAAAGCGTCGGCGTGCTTTTTCCTAGAACCAGACCTGTGAGTGGAATACGGCTATCCTGCGCAGTGTTGTAAAGTTGAGACCATTTAGAATACTTTTAAGTGGAGCACTACTCGCGCACTTTGATTGCAGTAGTGGCTCTGGCTGCCTGTTTGAACTCGCTGTCTGCTTGTCTTTGATACATTGCTATTGTACACCTGTGCCTGGGCGTTCTACAGAATGACTGGCAGTATCTACCAGAATATTATAAATAACATAAGAAAGTGTGACGGCGACACGTGCATCAGCGCCCCATCGATATCATTGTACAATTCGGAGGTGGCATATCTACAGTCCTTGGTTAGCTCAAGCTAGAAATATTATATGTAGATTACTGGACAATGTGTTTACATGACGTGGATGGTTGTTGACAAGGCATATATGTTTCTTCTTTGGTTTAAATCAGATTAAACCTTAGTTGCAAGTGCGCTCTACTGTGTGTGTGTCTTCTTTTACTGGTCCTCGTTTTTTTGCGCTTTTAATCCCGAAACTGGACATATAATTTTGCTGCAAAAGCTGACTTGTGCTGAATGCGGGCCGGACTTGAAAATATAGTCTTTGAAGCACTGATCCACGTGAAAGGTGCCTTTTCGACGGTGTGCGTGTGGTCTGAGTGTGTGAATTATCTTTCGTGCTGTTACCTTCAAGTCACGAGTGCAGTTCTTTCACCATTAGATTCAGAACCGGACGGACCTCTGTTCCAAACTAAGTGTGTTCTTACGTTTTCTCTAATGTTTTTTTTCATATATATATATCTGTGAAAACGTTGATAACACTTATGCGTAATGGCGAATTTACACTTTCGGATTCGTTGGCGGATCCGCGCAGGTGGAAATTGAATTTTGGAGCCGGTGGCCAAATCGACTGGTCGCTGGCGGAAAATCTAGATATGGGTTCCGGAGTGATCCAAATTTTCCGCCAGCGAAGAGTCGATTTCGCCACCCGGCTCCAAAACTCACTTTCGGCCTACGCGGATCCGCCGTCAAATCTGCAAGTCTAAACGCACCATTACAGGTATCTTCGTTACAGGACTGTGTTACACGCGTCTACGTTACAAAAAGCTGTCAGGAGTGAGCCATGAACCATTTTATGCTTCGAAAATTATTACGCAACGTTTTTAAAATGTTATATGAGCCTGTGAGGACGATATAGTGTTCCTTCTCTCAATAGGCTGATTCGTGACACACGAATATCATATTAAAGTCAATCGTCGAGTCTTAATATCAGAAAATCACTACCATTCAGTCAAGAAAATACTGCTTCTTACGAGGCTTCGCCATCCGATATGCGCGGTTGTTTCGGTGGAACTTTCTCCAACTGGAAATGCAAGTACCAAGTGGATTGACACATCAACAAATCTCGGTCCCGCGTTCACTGATGCACGGCCTAATCAGGCTCCGATGGAAATGAACCTTTCGCGGAAACAGAACACGCTTCCCCACCCTCGTACATCTTTATGCGCGAAATCTCCATTTGAACCCCATGACGCGTATCAGCTGAGCCTTTGAAAAACAAACGAAAAAAAACTACCGAAGAAAACAACTCCAGGATATTGACAGCGCACATTTCCATAAAGACAAGCGGCCTTCTTTCTTGCTTCCTTCTCGAACGCAGACTATCAGCTCGTCACCCCAAAACATGGAGGAACCTGCCAGAAAAGGCACAGGGACCGCAACTTGGCCTTCGACTCAATGGCGGGCAATCACTGCGAACACGGACACACAGACGCGGCGTCGCTAAACATGTCGCCGCGCGTAGCGCTGCTTCCACTCTCCGGGGCCGCCCATAAACACAAAGAACAAAGCAGAGCAGCACGGCCCGAGGCGCGGTCTGGGGGTGTGACGTCGGCGCTGCGGGCGGCCAGGTCTGAATACTGATTGCCCATTTTGAATGGGAAGAATAATCAGGACGTCTCGCTGACAGCATGGCCGCTATTTACCCGGGCACCATTCATTCTTAGTCCGAGCCGCCGCTAGCAAATCAGACTGAGAGCAGTGCCCCGTGCGCGGCCGAGACGAGTGGCCTTTGGGCCGAAGTCGGAGTGAATGGAGCCGACCCTCTCGCCCCGTCATCGTCGTGGCTTCTTTGTGGACATGGGGAAGAACGGAGGAAACGCGGAAGAAAGTGACGTGGCTTTCCAGGACCTGGGAGTGTCGAGAAAAGAGACCGCTGAGTGGTCGATCGCTCGAATGTCGATCCGTCCAGGCGGCGAGGCGCGCGCGGACAGTCCGAGTAATGAAAACGCGGCTCAATCGAAACAACTTCAACAAAATCAAGATGAACAGTTTTCTTGTTTTTTTCGAGTTGGGGGGGGGGGGGTGTTTAGCATGTCGTCATCTTCAGCACGTTGCCGCAAGTGATCAATTCGTGGTGATGCGTTATATTTACGGTTGTTCTGCTCACTTGTCGAATTTTAAATTTCTCCAAGATTCTGACTGTACAAAAAAAAGGAGGCAAAAAGACAAATCGCACGAAATTCGGAGCATGCGAAAATACGTTCACGCTATGTTCCCAGAAAGAGCAAGAGTGTTTACGGCACGTAAATTTAAAAAAAAAAACAATAGTTTCTATAAAAGCATATTTCTGATTGCCTTAGGATTTGAATATGCTCATGATTCGTTATTCAAAACTTGGCGTAGGAGTATTCCTTATGTTGCGAGTTTCGGAGGTATTTTGTTTGGTTTTCAGCACGTTCTTTAGAGACTTAATTTGAAATATTTGCTCTTCTCCCGTTCCTGCTCTAACTTCCAGAATAAAAAGCAATACAATATACCAGGTGTTACGGAGAAAATGAAAGACGTTTACGATCCCCTGTAACGTCGAATTAGAGCGCAGCTCTTGAGGAGGAGGAGGGAAAGGCACGGAGAAGAGGGTATGCCCCTTCTCCTCCCGTACTCCTCTTCCTTCTCTCCTCCTCCCCTCCCATTTAGCGGGAACATTTTGCTAGATTTCCCGCTAAATCTAGCGGGAAAACTTCCCTGCTAAATTTTGCGGCAATTTTGTTTCGCTAAATTTAGCGGGAATTTTTTTCCGCTAAATTTAGCGGGAAAATTTACCCATAATGCAACGCGCGGTGACGTCATGGGTGACGTCACTCGTGACCCTCATGGCGTCACGTGTGGCGTTATTATGAGAAACGTCTCATAATGCAACGCGCGGTTACGCCGACGGCGCCGACGCCGACGCCGCTCAGCCGGAAACGGGTGCCTAAGTGCTGCGCGCCGCAGGGCTCCGTGCTCTCGCCGACGCTCTTTAACGTTGCACTGATAGGCCTGCCCAAGCTACTGGCTGACATTCCCCATCTACACCATAGCCTATATGCTGACGACCTTACTCTTTGGATCACGCGCGGCAGTGACGGCCAGATAGAAGAGACCCTCCAGACCGCCATCGATAGGGTCGGAGACTATCTCGATACAGTTGGCCTTACCTGCTCGGCTACTAAATCAGAATATATAATCATCCCGTCCCCGGGACGACGCCCACCAAAGATACTTCCGGAACTCACCCTCCGGGTCCAAGGTAACTGCATCCCTCGTACGGATCACATCAGGATCCTGGGATTACACCTACAAGCCAACGGCAGCAACAACATCTCGCTCCAACGCATCGACCAGTCGGTGGTACAGATAGGACGCCTCCTTAAGCGAGTTTCCAACAAGCACCGAGGTATGCGAGAGTCCAACCTCCTGCGCCTCGTTCAAGCCTTCATCTGCTCCCGCATCACATACTCTGCACCATACCTACGTCTCACTCGTGCCGAAAGCGAACGGCTAGAGGCGTCACTTCGCAAAGCTTACAAGACGGCCCTGGGTCTTCCTATGTCCACAGCCACTCACAAGCTTATGGCTCTCGGCATCTCCAACACCGTGAACGAATTAATCGAAGCTACCCTCACTGCCCAATACGAGCGGCTCTCACTCACGCACGCTGGCCGGGCGGTACTGCAGCAGGTGGGGATATCACCGACGAGGGCGGCTCCCAGTTACGCTGACCTTGCCCCGGAATATCGCCAAAGCCTCCGCATTCCTCCCATTCCCAAACGGATGCACCCGGAACACCACGCCGAGAGACGGGCCGACCGTGCACGTCAACTGGAGAAACGCTTCAGCGGACGTCCGGACGTCACGTATACCGACGCTTGTTACCACCACTCGAAGCCAGCAATGGTGGCGGTAGCCCTCGCCCCTCACCGCAGCTGGCACACAGCCTGCAGCATTCGCAACGCAGAAACGGTCACCGTAGCAGAGGAAGTCGCCATTGCGCTAGCGCTAACCGACCCTATTACCGAAGTCGTCATCAGTGACTCACAACAGGCGATCCGCAACTACGATGCCGGCCGTATCTCTCGCCACGCATTACACATCCTTCTTTCTGCTCCACCTTCTTCCTCCTCCCGCTTACTCATTTGGGCTCCAGCCCACGAGGCACTCAGAGGAAACGCCGAGGCGCACACTCTCGCCCGAGAACTTAGCTGCCGAGCCGAGAGAGTGACCCGCCTCCCCGCTTCCCCTGACACTAATAGCTCACGCGCGTTTATACTCACCACGTACACAGACATCCTCCAGTACTACCGACTCGGAAGATGCACGTATCCTCCCGCACACCGCGATCTAACAAGACGCGAGGCCGTCCAATGGCGCAAACTACAAACAGGCAGCTTTCCACACCCGCTCTTATACAATAGAATCTTTCCACAACAGATAGCACCCAGGTGCAAACACTGCTCAGCTCCGGGCACCCTCATACACATGGTGTGGACATGTACACACTACAACGCAGACAACTTAAACACCCCAGAGACGTGGGAGTCCCTCCTGCGTACGTCCGAGCCGGAAGACCAACGCCGGCTTATCCAGCGCGCGGTGGAGGCCGCGACATCCCAAGGGATCGCCGCCGACCTCCTCTAAGCGAGCGCAACCGGTCCTGGGACTGGTCCCCTGTGTTTATGGGAGAAATAAAGAGTTCACCACCACCTAAGTGCTGCGCTGTAAAAATAATACTGTATCTTCGTACTGACAAAAAAGTATGCCCGGCGTTACCTAAAATAACTTTTCCTTTTTGGGTAGGGTTATAACAGAGATGGCGAAATTACTTCGAAGTAATAATTACACTACTAATGTCTTGAGAACTGAAAAATGTTATTAAATTACATTACAAAGTGCTTCAGACTAGAAGTAATGACATTACATTGCAATTACTTTCTAAAAGTACTGAAACAACTTTGACTTTACTCTTCAATGCTTGAGGCAGTAATTTATGCTCATTTTACTTACAGTATGTGTACCAAACCTCGAATTTTTAAGTTCATACTGCAACAGCCTGAAAATGAACCATACTGATCATTCGTTCTGCTGGCGCACACGACACAAGTGTAAAACATGATGAATAGCTTCTTCTTTAGATGTGACTCAAAGAGACTGAACTCACCGGTTTCGTTGTTTATTCAACGGTGAAGATCCGTAGTTAAATTTTGACATGTTTGCGTCTGCATGATCTAGAAGTTATTCCATGTCAGTACGTTTAGTCGGGCCATGGGAGCTCGTTCTTACAAGGAGTCGTCACGTGAAACGTTTCCTTCCACCTCGGATGCAATCTATTCCTATTCTCCCAAGAGTAATAAGTTGACATTTTCCAGTCATTCCTCTCAAAACGTGTTGTTCCCAAACACCCGCAGAGCCCAAATTATTGCGCGTTGCCGCACAAGGGAGCTGATATTTGCGAGGAAGAAGCGTCGCCAGCTGAGGAAAGGGATGGCGCAGATCTTCAATGATGTGTAATTTCCAACAAACGGGTTGCCAAATCTGCTCCTAGGCTTACTCCCGAGTGAACATTCCAAGGAAAGGCAGCGAGACATACGGCGGGTGGTACCTGCTTAGGTCTCTTCCCGTCTTTTTGACTGCAAAGAGCACCTTTACTTAACGAGGTGAAGGTTACGCACGGAACGCCCAAGGCCCTTGGCAAGGCATTTGAATCAACTGTTTATTCCGGTCGTTTGTTGTTCACAATGGTCGACGAAGAGCAAGAAGGCAGGGGATCTGTTGTCCTGTCCTCTCAGGCAGACTTGTACGTAATCCGTTACAAGTAACGAAATTACTTGTAATCCCTTACATTTATCGGTAATTTAGTAACGGAATAATTACATATTTTCTAGAGTAATTTTAAAGTAATTCCCTTACATTTTTTACGTAACGGATTCCTTGTAATCCGTTACATTTTTTCAGGACCAGCCCCCCCCCCCCCCTTTCTAAAGAAAAGGTCGTTTTTATTTTGGTAAAGTTGAGCGCAGTGACACTGTCACGCGAATTGACCAGCGCAAAGGGAGGCTTGGCACTCTTCAGTTCCGCAAAGCCTTTTTTTGCAACACCAAGCCCCTGAATCTATTTTTTTTTACACCCTAACAACAATGTCAAAAAATCCAAATAAACATTTCTACAAAAAAAAAAAGGGGGGGGGGGGCAAGTTATATCCGCTTTTTTAGTGTCTTTGTTTTTTTCTTTGCGATCGAAGGCGAGGAGAGGAGGACACCAAGTGATTGTGTGCCTCTTCGAGAAGCTCGAGGCGGTAAGTGCACAGACAAGAATTAACAATGTCCTTCTCGGTTATAGTGACTACGACCATTTTCATAATGTCACAACACGAGACAACGCTCCGTCTACCCTAAAATCCACTAAAAGAGATGTGATAATATGTGAAGGTGTTATTGCCACAAGCATCCTCGTTCGTTGCTGCACACTTATCATCTTCTCTTAGAAAACAGGATGTATTTTTTTCTGCTTCTTTCACCTTATTTGACCCTGTTTTAAAAGCTACTTACTTTTTTGTAGTCCAACTTCTAGGGTTGGCCCACTTTATTTGTGAATTCCAGCCAGGTTATCTGCATCTCAGTCACCCTTTTTGAGTACCCTTTGTGAGTCAGCTTTTTGCGAGCACTTCGAAAATGGTAATAGTCTTCCTTTCTTCTTCCTGTTTTTACCCCAGCAGGACGCATCTTATCTCAAGCAGATATTTTTACAAATAAAACATAATGGTGGCTGACGTAGACTTGATATTCTGGGCTTGAGGAGAGAGTGAAACTCGTGAGTGGGGCCATAGTGTGGCTTACTTAGTACTCTACCCTTCACTGCCCGTGGCATCAGCGGACGTCTATCTGGAGAACACCGGAGTAAACTGCAGTCGGTCCGTGCTCCGTGCGTTTTTGAACGGCACCAAGAAAGGTACACACAGCAAACGTGCGTTTACATTTCCTTGTTTTAACCAACGTTCTAATTAATTGTTGTTATGAGTGTCCTGGTGTTTTTTTTTTCTCGATTACTTATATTTATATATTGGAAACTCTTATTCACCAACGTCTCAACCGAGGCTCGACCTGTTCAGAACCAAAGAAAGAAGAATATCGAGCCAAACCTTATTTATTATTTAATTATCACCTTACTGTTACCAACTCTACTAAAACTCTCGAATATCAGGCAACGGCTGCAACGATGAAGCTTTGCTCTATCTTCGAGCTAAATAGTACTTCCATTGCTTCGCTGAAAAAGCTCAATGCAGAGCATTAAATATTCGTGAGGCACAATATGGCACTCCCATCCAGTGCCTCAGTTCAAAGGGTGTTCAGCGTAGCAGTCGACATCTTCAGTAAGAAATGACGCAAAATGTCTGACGAGACTTTCGAGAGCCAGCTGTTGCTCAAAATACTCAAGGTCAATAAATGGAACAGGTGGCAACAATAAGAACTTGAATAACCTTCTTCCTTTTGTTTCTTAATTGAGGAAAATATTGTTGAAAGTAACGCCACGAAAGTAACGGATTACTTTTGGGGGTAACGGTCACTTACTTTTATGAGAGGGTAATTGTAATTGTAAAAAATTACAATTTAGCCTTGAGTAATTGTAAATGTAATTCCTTACTATTTTTCAGTAACGTGTACAAGTCTGCTCTCAGGTTTCCATATATGTCGACCTCACTGGTGATGGGCCCTGTGCCTTGTAGCCTATAATAAGCCGCTTCATCCCTAAGCTGCAGTGGAAGTTACGTGCTCGATGGAAGAGTCACAGGTCTTTTTCACCACGTAACTACACTAAGCTCGTAGCTTCCACCGCACTGTCAGCTTAGGGATGAACAAAGTATAGTATCGTCGTGATGTTATGATGCCGTCAATCTGCCTTGCCTGGAGTTCGTGAGAAGTGGCCCTTAAGTGATGTCTTCACACGAAAGTCATTGCTCCTTCGCCTTTCCAGTCCGTCTTTCTGCGTCTGTCGAGTTCTTCGTACGAGGCTTTGCGCTTAGATGGCCGTCGTTTATTTGCACTCCATGTCTTTTTCGCGATATTTCACCATGCAAAGTAATTTTTCTACTTTTTTTCAAAAGTTCGCAAACCAACGTTTTGTGGAAGTGGCATAACATAATTTAAAAGTGACGAGTAATTTGTTCTAAATTACTCTTTGAAAGTAATTATTTCGACTAAATTACGAGCCTAGGAAGGTAATTCATTACAATAAGCAATACCACGAAAAGTAGTTTAATTAGTGTAATTTCATTACAGTAATGCCAGCGACTGCCTTGTTATAGCATAGCCTTTAGCGCGGGCCACCAGACGCACGGAAGCGCTCCTGCCAAAACAGAGAAACAACTTCAGCATTAATGCTGAGGCAGCGCGAGGCAGGTTCAGCCTTTGAGGGTATGGGGACACTGGCTTGCGCAGTAGATTAAACATTTAGCCAGTCTCGGTACCACTATATAGCTGCTCGCGGTCTTCAGCGTTCATCGGCGTACGTACAATGACAGCTAAGACCGAACGCTGACGCGATTCTAGTCCAGATCTAAACAGGCAAGGCAGCGAAGATCTCAGCCCAGGACCCCTCGGTTCAGCGGCACTCAGCTTCGGCCTCCACGTGCATCGCTGAGCGGTATGCGGACGGCAACAGGCTGGCCTACCGCGCGCCTAGCGTTCTTAAGAGCATAGTGCGACCTCCGGCAGCGATACCCCTTGAGGTTGAGGCCTGCGGTAAGCCTCCATGCTGAAACTCTCACGAATGACATGATGCAGTCTGTTCCGCAGTAGCAGACGGTATTTATCTCCAGTATTCTCGGGCTTTGCCGGCCGCTATTTCCTCGCTCAAATAAAATAAAACAGATAACGGCACGTCCTCAAACCTTGGCATCCGGTTACAATCGCTATCGATACCTTTAGGTGGTGACAGAGCGCTCTACAATGCACAATTTACATTAGGCTCCGAGAAACACGCTGGTCATGGTTTCGATGCGAAAAATCCTGCAAGCTGACGACTCTGCTGTGCTGAGGTACGCTGGCGGAGACATTGGCTGTCAACCTCAGCGATGGCTATCCTGACCTGTTAGGCACGTGTCGGTTATTCACTTGTTGATTGCCAGTTTGTCACGAAGGAGGCTCGAAATGCAGCCGAGAACGTGTGCTACTTGTTTAAATAGCGGATGTATCTAAGGTGCTGTCCACAAACAAAGAAGGCGAGGCCGAGGTGCTGTGCACCTGCTGCAGAGCAACTAAAGTTCGTATTTGGGGTCCATCCTAGTGGCCCCATATACGATTTTTTACCGCCCCTCTCTTGAGGCCACGGTCCCACTGAATGTGGCAGTTTAGGTACTTTTTGGTAGGTCATTACTCATCTCCTTTTAAGCACTGTTTTGTGGGATTGATGTCATTCGAAAGGCAATGCAATCCTCTTTCATTTGATATTATGTATGTATTGGTTTATACTGTTCATGCGCATTTGTAGCGTTGTGAATATGATGGCGCGGACCCTCACTTGCTCCGCTGGTTCATGTTTTACGAACGATTCATTAAAGATAACACGGTTCCAATAGAGCAGTTTTGTTAAGATGATGTCGGAGCAGAATGTAACGGTATACTTTTTTGGTATTTGCACTACTTTGTTTTTTACAGCTCTCCAAATATTGCCCTAAAATTGACATTTTTCAGCACAAATATACTTTTAATGGCAAGCGCTAGGGCAATGAAATTAGCTACAGATGTAGTGATTATATTTGGTAATATGCAGAAAAAAAATTAATGTTGTGTAATATTTTTTTGTTTAGATATTCTATATCAAACGTAGCACTTTTTGTGCTTCGAGTCATCGTAATTCAAATGCCGCTGAGTAAATAATTAAACCATGGTAAAATCGTTTAGAACATTTAGAACTACAATAGTTGCCCAAGAGGTGGACGGTGGCTTTTTTATTTTCAAAGTCATAACGCTCCGGGAGCCCTTCAAACTTACCTGTTTTTGACGCACATCTTTTTTGGACATCAAACAGATTTATTGGCATCTAATAACATTTATTCTATGGAATAGATATACATTGCGATGTATTAGATTTTCCCAATGATCTTGCTTTGGTTTCTTGATAGTTGTAGAGCTTAGCTAATTTTAAAAACAATTAAAAACTGTTTGGGTGTTTTGTTGTGCTACCTGGCGGATGGCAGACAAAACTGCTGATTTCCAAGTTCAAACAATTTTCGAGGGCGGCGTTGGCGTCTGTATCATCATCAATCTCCGTGTCGTTTCACCTTCACATTTAGAAAATATATTTGAAGATTTACTATCGATAAATGAACGGTTTAAGTACTGGGTCAGGTTAATAAATCTAAGAGAAATAATTACACAAGCGTAGCGTGATATAAAGTGTTCATTATTCGATATAATTGAAATCAATAAACGATAAAGACGAAGAGGAAAGAATACACCCGAGTTCACTTCATGCCTAGAGTCACTAAATGAGCTGCGTTTAAAGTATCGGCACTCCGTTCCCCAAAATTGTTTTGGGCGCCGCCATTTTGGGTCTTGCGCAGAGCAAACACAACTGCCGATCGTCATGATCCAAAAGTGCAACATCCTCTGCATTAGATGCGGTGCTAGGAAGCTGATACAATATTGCTAGGCTCTGTCGCGGGTTGTTTAAACATTCGTGGAGGACGGAAAAGCGTTTCCTGTGATTTTAGATAAAGCTTCGGATAACTGGCAACCATGATTGTAAGCCACAATATGGCCAAGTGTCGTTACTCTGAAGCATAGCTAATTTACTGGCACTAGCGGGAACAATGAGGAAGAGGCAGGTGTCAAAAGGTAGTGGCTTGTGGAATCCACAGGGCTCACGTCATGGACCCTCCAGGTATTACAAGCTTCTTGAACAAGGGCATGAATAGTGTCATTAAATAAGCTACGCTTCAGAGTAGCGACACTTGGCCATATTGTGGCTTAAAATCATGGTGTCCAGTTATTTGAAGCTGTATCTGAAATCACAAGAAACGCTTTTCCGTCCTCCACATTAAACAGTTTGCGACAAAGCAAAGCAATATTACATGAGCTTCCTAACACCGAATCTAATGCTGAGGAAGTCGCAATTTTGAATCATGACGATCGGCAGTTGCGCCTGCTCTACCGTTGGCTCTGCACAAGCACCAAAATTGGTTCGGCGTCCACAGCACCATCGTCAAAAATAGAGGTACCGATGCTCTAAGCGCAAGCTCATTTACCTGGTTCCCATGACACTTCTCCGACCGAATAACCTGCCATTACTCCCTGACTGGGAGACCTCGACCTTCATTCACGGCTAAACTATCAATATAAGAGCGCGCAGTTGCGCTCTGTCATCCACCGACATCTGTTTCGCTGTTTGACCAATGGCCGTCACGTGATGCAGGAGCAAGGAAGCGGCGGGTGTTCACATGAACCGCTGCTCTGCTGCAACTGGGATTTTATTCGTTTCGTTCCGACTGTTTTGCCTCCCTGTTAGTTGCAGGCGGATGGTATGGTGATGCGTGATGCCGTCTTTTTTCGGGGGGGGCTTGTTTATTTTATTTGAAGCAAGATTTGGCGCGTTATCAGAGAAAAAGTATTTTTGATAGGGCAAAGTAGGGAAAGAGAGCGTAGAACGTCTATGACGCGTGTTTACGTCGTGGCAGGCATCGTGTAAACTTCCAACCACTTAGAGTACGCATCGACCATGACTCCGCAGATGCGGATACGTTTCGCCACCCACAGAGTGAAGAGTGGATCGTTTTCAGTTACAGTTCTGTGATGGCGCTGGACTCCGAGGAAGCCTTCGACTCTTTCCACAAAGTTAGCTGATGTGCCAGCACTTTTGTCGAAAGTGGTAAGTGTTCGAAACGTCGACAACGTCGGTAGCCACGTGCTGTGCTTGACACTGGACGCTTACCATTCGCTGAGAAGAAACTTGCTTGTTCGTCTGCCACGATTCGTCCGATATCAGGTCATCACCGCTACTCCATCTCCCGACAAAACAGGTCGTCATTGTCCGCATGTCCATAGTTAGCAATCACGTGAACTTATAAATTCCCATACGCTCATAACTTGCCGTCGCTAAACGCCGTTCATTCATAGCGTCTTCTATTGCAAATAAACGTCTTCCTATTTATTCTGATGGTTTTCATCATACTCCTCCTAAGCTGTACTTACAACATTATATCGGTACTTCCGAAAATATTGCAACGGCGTTTGTTTTCTGGGAACTATAATGTAACAACCTTTACAAAATCTTCCGGATCCCATGAAACACAATATTTCGTTATGTCACTTTTCGGTCGTCATTATAATGGTGAGGTAAGTACCGTAAATTGCGAAGCAGTTTACTTGACGTCCGCTTCCACTGGTGTCTTGGAAGATTGAGTCTACTGAGCGTGCATCCCTGCAGAAGTTTTCATTGAAAGAGTATTGACACGTCAATCAACAATTGATTCCTTCTTGGTAAGATTTATTGCGAAAGCCCGTGACAACCGCCGAACCGCATCTCCCTATAGACCTTTCCAAAAAAGAGCGTGTGGCCGGTGCCATCTTGACTGTTCGTGCGTATGGCGCGTGCTTTCTCGCTTTCCGAAGCGACGAACACGCACGTGCGGAGCTGTGAAGACCGCACGCGGGACTGTGATTTTGTAAACATTAAAAAAGTCTATATCAGAGAACAATTTATACCCAGCCTGACATTCTCGCATACATGCGTTTGCTGGGCCACGCTATTGAGCCAGCTGAGCACAGCTGGCAGCGGCGCTGAGCAAGGCCACGAGGGGAACGTGATGGTGCTCGAGCCATCCCACCGTGAACCAATGTTTCGGCCACCCCACGGGTGCGTGTCGCCATCTATTGGTTGAACTAACGCCTTGTTCAAGATGGCTGCCGTGGGACCTGAAAGCAAGCGGTGAGACACGTTTTCTCTCGACATGTTGTTTGTACATGCAGGATGGTTTCTTCTTAGTGTAATCAAACTTTTTTTTTAATTTTTTTTTAATTTTTGTGTTAAAGTTACCGGTTTTCAGGGCCAGTAAAAGAGGCCAAATGGGTTAATTTTTTTAGCTATCTCACAAATGCCGGTTGGCGCAGCACTGATTTCTAATATTCTCTTACGTTATGAATAAGCCCGATTTAAATTCTGCCGGTTGTTTGTTCGGAGCTGCGAATGGGGCACTGCAGTTTCCAACAGCATTTCTTTGACCGAGCGAGCGACGTCAAAATCGCACCACGTGAATCAGTCTTCAGTCACCAAAACACTCGTGTCTCGAATGTTGCGTGCCAGGCTATCTCCTTGAGCTGGTTTTCCACACACTTTATACGAAGCACGGATATCTTGGTGACTCTCGATAATAGCTTTTGTAGCATAACGCAAAGCAAGAAAACGGTGTGATTAAACCGGCCTTTAAGCCAAATTTTTAAGACTTAAAAATCTAGTAAATTATACATCTAATAAATATAAAATTAGCTTCCCTATAAAACGTATATAAAGGTAGCCCCAATAAATGCAGAATTTGTGACATACAAAAACAGAACAACCACCTGAGAACTTCACTAAAAACAAACTTGGGAATTCTAGAACACCTGGTCCGTTCTCCATAAAATATTTATTCAGGCATCCCGAGATCTCCCTTAAGCAATACATGTG
>JAZHYW010059187.1:0-10483 GCA_037355805.1 Ixodes ricinus | reverse complement strand
GTGATGAGGTTGGCCTTCCTACGCTGTTGCACCGGATGCGTACCCTAGCCTCTTGGCTTCATAATGCTCTGCTGCAGACTCATCCAAAGCCAAAGCTCAGTCGCCCTTTTTATTATTTTTTTCTTCTGTTATCAGTTGCCATTTTATCAGTACCGTACGGCGGTGTGGCGTGTGCGACGACGACAGTTCGTGGGCTTTTTGCGCCTGGCACGATGGCACCACCAAGCAAACGCGAAAGTTTTTATCCTTACAAGATAAAAGCTCGCATCCTGGCCGAAGTTGCAAGTGGACAGAAGAGAGCTGTCATCGCCTTTGAAGGTGCTTCGAATTTCTCCGTAGGCCTCAAGTGGACGATCCTGCTTCCAGGTCGACGCAATCAAGACGGCTCTCGTGATCGGGGACATCGGGGCCAAGCGGATAGAGCCCAGACACCCATCGGCGCACGAAGAGCTTGACAAGGCTGTGTACACATGGTTTGGAGACGAGAGCGAAGAAGATACCCATCAGCGGAAGCGTCGTGCAGCAGAAGGCCTTAAATTTCGCCGTCCATGGCGCGTATACTGGATGCGCTTCGACGTTCTCAGAAACTACGTGGCTGTGCATGATGACGACCTCGCCATGAACTTACTCGCCCAATGCGAAAACCGCGTCACGGAGCTCCTAACAAGGAAAGGAAGCAGGCGACGCTCGACACACTCTGGAAATAAAGATTTCTGTACTCTACCAGTTCAGGTATGTTATTTTTTTGTGAATTTCACAACAACAAAATTTTCACTACAACGAATTTTTTCTCGCAGCACCGTCAATTTCGTTGTAGCGGGATTTGACTGTAATTACATAAGTAACTAAAATCTCCTCATTAACTTTTTAATTAATGACAATAAACATGGTCTCAATTAGAAACTTTGAGCATCATCGAAAACCACTAAATCAACTCATTTTAGACAGATATAAGGAAAATACAGCATGTTAACGTCGTTTTGAAAGCTCAATTTGGACGCTGTTCCTAGGTTTCACTTTCTATCGGAGCGCTCTGTGTGCCAGCAGTCCTGCCCCCCGTGGCTGAAGCGCGAAGCTGTCGCCTTGCTTCCCTCATAGGATGGAAGGAAGCATTGCGCACATACGCTGCGGGCCTCAGCCACCAGGGAGCAGGACCAACGACGCAAAGATGCACTTTGACAGAAAACTGAAACCTAGGAACTGAGTCCAAATTGAGCGTTTTTTCGGAGAGCCGTAAAATGCTGCACTTGGCTCGTATCTTCCTAAAAATGACATGGTTTGAGTGGTTTTCAATGATGCTCAGCAGGTTTCTAATTGAAAGCATATGTTTATCTTCATTAAGTATAAAGTTGATTAGTAAATTTTAGTTAATTATTTAGCTATTTAGTGGGTTTCTTTTTCAATCCCCGGCGTCCCCTGTGGCCGGCAGCTTGTTCCCGGTTCAATCATCTCATTTTTAGGGATTTTTGAAAATCTTATGCTGATACACTTGGTAGATGAGACACACCTGTATTACAGTGATAGCTGTCTGACAGAGTAATCTACAATGCGAAAATTGGAACCGTTACTAGGCCAGTCTTTTTCACAAAATAAACATGTGGGCCTCGGATCAACCCAGTTCACACATTCCCATAATGTCATCCTGCATCCAACACTCAGTTTCTCACATGTTACCGGTACATCTCGTATCCGTTGGGCATTTTTGTACATTTTCCGGCTACATAATCCCCAAACCCAACAATCATTTTTATGCATTTCTGGTTATATCATTTTGTATCCAACATGCATTTTTTTTGCATTTTTCGAGTTAACTCATTATTATCCCACAAGGAGTTTTGCACATGTTTCTAATTGCAGTAATTGTACACTACCCTACGCACGACCCAGCTGCTCTGATCCCTACTGGCTGCTGAAAAAAGTTGCTTCATGCACTCTATCAGGCTGCCCCAAGACACAAACGCGTGTTTCTACGAGTGGGAGCTGAGCGACACTCACTGCAGGACTTGAGACTAGAATAGAAGAGGCCCGTGTCCTTGTGGTCTCTTGCCAGCTCGATGCAGTCCGAGAGGTCCTTCATCCAGCGCTGACGCTCCTCCTCAGATCTGGGACAAGCCACCGCCACAATTATTTCGCAAGAAGACACACTCAACCAAATCTGGAGGCAATCCTCCTTAAAGCCTCAGAGCGGCTGCGGACATTACGTTAAGGATCCGGTTACCGTATTACAGCGGAGCTGTTAAGGGCTAGGTTCCCGAGGATCGTGTCCGGTACAAAACACTTGTCGACAAAAACGCCTCTGGACAGCTACCGCCATCTATAAGCGACGGCGGCAAGCACACAACCAGTATGGTTGCCGCCGTCGCTCGTAGGTGGCGCCAACCTTTCCAGCTATCATAGAAGAATGGATAGTTGGGCGGCGCGTTGGTGGGAATTCATCGTAGGAAACAGCGCAAAAAACAGACGATGACAAAGAAGAAGCACACGTAACGAGCGCAGCGCTCGTCACGTGTGTTTCTTCGTCCTCATCTGTTTTGCGCGCTGTTTCCTACACTCTTATCAGTTTCGGTTTGGACTTAGGATGGGTCGGCCGCGCGCCCTTTCGGGGAAGAGAAGACTGGCTGCGGAAGGAGCGGCGACGTACGCAGCAGCGCGAATGGGTCCGTAACCGCCGCAAAGCCGCTGTCGCCTCGACTTCCACTGCGTCGAGCGCTTCAGATTCCCTTGCCAAAGAAGAGCACATCGCTCGCCTGGAAAGCCGCCGCCGAGATCAGAACCAGCAATGTAAAGGGCGCCGGCGGGCCAACGCCACGGACGACGATCGTGCCACGGAGGCCAAGCGCAAGCGCGAGGCCTGGCGACGACTGCACTCCACGCCGGCTGAACAGTTCCCGGGCGCGACGGCGATGTTCCGGAGGGAGTTCGTGGATTACCCGTTTGGCGTCACGTGCGCCGTGTGCGACCGACTCTGGGTCGCCGGAGACGTATCCACGATCGGTGGCATGTCGGACAAAAAGAAGCGGGAAACGGGCGCATGCGCGTTGCGGCAGTGTATTGAGTACAGCTCCGCTGGCCTTCCTTCTTCACGAGAGTGGAAAGGTTGAACGCTTTTTACTCGCAAGACATAGAAGCAAATTTAGGAGGTGCATTCGCTACATGTCGTAATACTTCGAGTTACTATGGCACGCCACAATCACCGTACTCTACAAGTTGCAAAGCTTTCTCGGGCACCTTTGGCGTCCTCTTCGCCAAAGAGCGCCCTACAATGCCTGGTTTCCACATCGATGTTTCTCTTCACGAAAGGCGATGCAGCTTCTAAGCCTAACTGCCCGCACAGTTTTGCTGACCAAAAACAAGACCACGGGCCAAGGCATGTTTGTCAACATCAATGTAATCGATAGAGCAAAACATATCCGAGGGCAGGGTAACTCCTCAAGTCCAGCTCTGTCGGCCGTGCGTACCGCGTGGCCACGCATGCTGATCGCTTCTATAACTTCCCACTCCTATACGAATACCATTGCCACAGCAGGCGTGTGCATGCGCACCACTGTGCTCGGCCTCGATGGCACAATTACCTTGGCGACTTGGCTTTTTTTTTAGCTTGCTCGTTTGCTCTTTTTACGATTGTGTAGATAGGAGAGGTGAAGCTTGCACGGCCACGTCTTGAGCGTGCTCGGCGTTATTACGAGGCCTATTCAGTGCTCCCAGAATTACCAGACTTCTGAAGCACCCAAAACAATCCTTCTAATTAATTAACCAGACTCTAAGCAAAAGTCTGAATTACCGTGCATTTATTTCCATATACTCAAAACACAATTGCAGGGATTGCAACCATGCCTCGAACTATCAGAAAATTCAAGAAAGCGACTGAATCACTGAGTGTCGAAGGTAGGAGAGCGTTGCAGAAAGCACGTAGGTGCACAATCCGGTGAACGAAGCAAAAAGAAATAAAAAATCCGTCCTTAAGGGGAGACACTACCCAGAAAAAAAAGATTTCTGCAAAAAGTTGATTTTGAAAAATTAAATAAATACATCCAACAACATCTAGAGAGTATTCCCAGAAAGTTTCATTAGTTTAGACTGCGTAGTTAATTTTTAATAAATTATTTTCTGTCCATCGAAGCTAAAGAAAAGGTAGGAGTTTGGAGCACTTTGAACGCATTTTTCTCCGTTCCACTTTTTGGTATAAATTTCATTTCTAGTCAACCCATCGTTTGTTAATGGCATTACAGGGAAGGCTCGTTCTTCACTTTTCCTGACTGAAATTTAATAAGGAGTGCGGCTATGGAATGCTTTTGTCACTTTACAGATGTCTTTTATAAAAATTTTGTCGAAGACACAGAAGACCAAAAAGTTGACGAATTTTGCAGAAGAGAAAATTTATAGAAATAACTGACTTCTTACAAAAACCTTTCCATAGCTGCACCCCCTAGGCATTCTGCTACATATCTAGCTAATACAAATCTTGAATATTATGATAGTTTTTCGACGATAGGTTTACTAAACAATGTGGATGTGTTGCTGATAAAAGCTGTTCTGATTTTCTTCTCATTTACCCGACAGACCTGAAATTTTGTTATGCACCCTCTAGCGTGACCACCAGCCTAAACCCTGTAAATTTAATTAATTTTAAGCCAAGGGTTCAAAAGTTGACCCTCCTAGGGGTGTGCGCCCTTAAGTGAATGGAAAAAAATTTGATGATTACTGCGCTTTTTTTGTCGCGTAAATATGCTAAGCCTCTTATAGAAACATCATTTGCTATGGGACATGGTTTAAGTCCCAAAGCGAAATGTTGACCATCACTCTGAGGTTTTTTCCGAATTTTCGTAGGCAGCTTGAACCAGTATCATGATTTGTCTCAACGCTCGTTCAAACTAACAGAACACCACCGAGTCCTGGATAGATGCCTGACGGACACATAAAGAGCGCTCGTTAGAGATGAAAGTTGGCGTTTTGTTTCAATTCTGAGAGCTGAAAGTTTTGTATGTGAACAATTTAACCAGGACCTGCCAAGGAATTTCGCTTTCAGACCTTAAAGCCCGACGTGCAGAAATGAATTTATGTGATTACTACAAAAATAGATTTATGTGTGTTTACTGGCAATTTCACAGTGACTTATTGCAGAAGTGATGTGACAACGAGGTTGGGTAGTAGCGGTCGCAGTCGCGCAGTCACGAATCACGATACGCGAGTTTCGCTTTTGAGGCCTCACCAGTGCAAGCCTGCAAGTGTGTGTGTACATTGTTAAAATAAAGGTAATACCACTGTCTTCTTACTTTCTTTTGGAGTCACCGTTTTGTATGTGAAAACGAATGCAACGGTTGCTGAGCCTCCACCAGAAGAGATAACAATATTACTTTAAATAAGCACATTTTTCGATTTCAGTCACTTGACGTCAGCTTTGAATGAAAGTGTATGTCGAATATTCGCAATGTCTCATTTATAAGCTTTAAAATGCCGATTTCTGATGTTAGAATGGACGTTTAGGAAGATGGGAACAGTTAGGAATGTCGGATATGCAACATGGAGCATGATAAAGTTTAGGGTTGTGCGAATATTCGAAATTTCGAATAGTAGTTCCGAATAATACACTATTCGATATTCGCTTCAAGAAGAACTGCACTATTCGCGTTCGTCGAAGTGTTGATTGCGAGCGGAGTTTGCTCGTTGAGTGCGCTTCTTACCAAGCACCGGTGCGCTGCGGAGAAGCAAACCCGCGGAAGCGAGCTCTGCGGGTGTTGCTTCTCTACATTACATCAGTGCTCGGTAAGAAGCGCACTCAACGGGGTAACCCGCTGCGATACACACTTGGAAAAGTATGAATATCGTAATTGCGTGCTTGAAAGAAAAGCATACATTTAAAGAGGGATGGTGCACCCGTGCCGACTGTATTTGAAAATAAATGGAAACTTTGGGAATCTGTATATCTACATTGTAGTAAAAGTTTCAAAATTAAAGTGTTATGCAAGAGTACGCTATGTTAGGCAGAGATGACCTTTACAACCTGCGTTCATCATGCACGATTCATTCTTTTTTATTACGATGGGCCAGCTGAACAAAGAAACCACGCATAAAAACACCATTCACACTGCTGGACTAACAACTGTTTAATGCTCTTCCTTTTCTTTTCCTTTTTGCGAGTGATTGAAAACTTCTTTTTCTTTTTATCCCGTAATTCATAATTTCTTTTTCTTTTTCTTTTTAGGTCACTTTTCGATTTTTTGCTTTACTGGTTTTTTTGGCGTTTCCTCATCCTTTTTTAGGGGTGAGGCTGGCGCATTCTTCTTTCTTTTATCCTTGCCCGGACACCGTGGCTCCCCGCAGGAACGCTTCCTCCTTGTGGTCGAGTGCAACTGAAGGGGCACTAACACAGTCCTTTCCGTTGTCCTTGATGGCTAGGGCCTCTAGCAATTCACGCGCGAGTTGCATCGTAAGAATGACCCAACTAGCTCAGCTTAAGCCCGTGACAAGAGTTCTTTTTATCTCGAGATTAAAGAAAGAATATTTTGTAGAGCAAGATTCGTAAATTCACTCGACTGGGTATAGTTGGCCATCTTTAAGGGTTCATTTATGTTCGAATCCGTTGTTTACTTGCCATCCCAAGACACCAGACCTTCTGAGGTCACAGTTCATAAATATAGATAGATTAAACTTGGGTTATAAATGAACAAGTGGAACAACCTTCACAGATTTAGCTGAGTTCTCGTCTAAGCATTACGTATATGGTAGTGAAAGCACCTAAAAAGCACTAGGATGAGGAAGTAGACAGACAAGAGCACTCTGTCTACTTTCTCGTCCTAGTGTTTCTTTTTGGCACTTTTCAGGTGATCATGCACCACCTGGCCCAAATTGCTACCTTAGTGATACTGAAAGGCGTGGAAAAACTATTCGATATTCAAATCGAAATATATTCGGCCAAAACCACTATTCGCTTCGAATTTGCTTCTAACTCAAAATCCACTATTCGCACAAGACTAGTATAGTTCTGTGTTTTGATTTATGCAGATACATGAGAACCGAGAAATAACGCTAATTAAAAAGCAACAGTATTTTGTTCCGGCACAAACTACTTGTGAGCAGAAACAGGATCGTTATAATTGCAAGGAGTGCTTTAAAGTGCTTGTCATTCAGTGTTGCAACTGCCTTGTTGCATCACTGGAAATATCAAATGAAAATCGCATTATCCAGAATGTACCGCATCATTTGTCACTTGCGCAGTGGATCTGCGTCAATTCCTCGTCGATCTTCTGTTCTTGGTATACTACCTAGGTAATGTGACGTCGATTCCCTGCTAAATTTAGCGGGCAAAACCGAGTAGACGTACAGGTCACGTGCAACCAATTTTCCCTAAGGTATATAAGTCGCCGGACGCCACCTTTCCGCCAAGTTTAGCAGGGAAACTAAATCGGCGTATACCGTAAAGTACGGGCAAGCGCCCACTCAAGATTTAGAGATAATCGTGAAAAAATGGAGGATGGGATGCTTGTCCAGTCATCAATTTTACATACAAATGTACCGTGCATATTTTTTCATATCATAGAAATTTGGATGTGGGCGCTTAATGTGGAATGGGCAGATGTGCGGTATTCTGCGGTGTAGGTCACGCGACGCCAATTTTTCTGCTAAATTTAGCGGGGAAACCAAATTGGTCTGTACGTTCCGCGACGTCGGGTCACGCTCACATCAATTTTCCCGCTAAATTTAGCTGAGAAACTAAATTCGTGTATACCGTATTGACTCACGTAGGCGAACACACTTTTTTTTCTGAAGAAATTTCCATATTTAAGGGGGTATTCATTATGCGCATAATATTTTTGGAATTATACACTTTGTGCGAATGTCATTTTGGGTGCCAATATGACATGGCAGGGTACTGTGTCCGTATCCACTGACAGAGGTGCGCTCCATGGATGGTTGTGAGCGCGCTACAGTAATCATACTCTATAAATTGCAAAGCTTTTTTGTGCGCTTTTTGCTCGAAGAAAAGCGTTCTACTGAAGCTCACTCAACATGGAGAGCAATGCCGATTGTTCCTAGGCCTAACCACTTTCACTCACTGTCTGAAAGCGAAGCACAGACGAACAGCGTGTTTGTTGACATCAAAGCATACGATAGGCGGCAAGACTGGGCTGGGTAATTCCTTGACCCAAGCTTCGTCATGTGCACTGCCGCTCGGTTTCCGGGTTGATAACTTCTGCAACCATGCACTTGTAGTCAGCTTTGCAGTCACATGAGAGCGGCTTGCTTGGCTTGACTTTTCTGCGATCGCTTGGCAGCAAAAGAAAGTTGACTTGGTGGCTAGCTAAATCAGACGCAATTCAAGACTTCATGGAGCCCGAAGTGGAAGTGCGTTTACTACGCGAGGGAAAAGAAAAGTAAAAATATTGGTACGCGTTTCAGGGGGTGCCTTATTATGTGATTAAATACGGTAGGTCTTGCGTATATCAATCTCCCGCTAACTTTAGTCGGAAATACATCGATGGACGGCTGACGACAAAATCTGGGGATTGGGGCCAGCGCTAAAAGCATTCAAAGGGCAACTCCGGCCAAAACTCAAAATGAAATAAATTACTGGTATCGCTAGTGACAATAAAATACGACCCCAGCCAAAACATTACGTCCGGGCGACGCCGCGTTCTCAACTAATCGGCGATAATAAAAGTGCGTGCGCGGCCAGCGGTTGCCGATCACTAAAGAAACATTGGGTGGTGACGTCGCTATCGTCTCTTTTTTCCTCCTGGTCCGGACGGGCGCACCCGCTTGCGCCGTGCTTCGCGCTTTGTGCCCCTACCACCGCTACGACAGCTTGTGATTGCGTGTTTAGCCGCTGCTTTTACCTGTAGCCCGTGTGGAGCTTCGGTATAGCCCTTGTTTATTTGCTTGTGAGGACTTCAAGACTCGTTTAGCGAGCAGCTCGGTGTGCCTAAGACTGCCTAGCTGTTCTTGAGGATGCCGAGTGACGAACTTGTAGCGCTGTGGGCTGCTCAAACAACCCGCTGCGTAACCCGGAGGTGCTTTTTCATAAGTTTCAACAACGGATCGGAAATTGGAGAAGGTGTGGGTGAACGCAGTTCGAGTGAGTGGACTTTGAAAGCCTTGGACGCCGACCCGAGATCGAAGCTCCGCTCCATCATTTTTCGCCGGAGAGTTGCGAACGAAAACCTACGGGTGTTGGTTGCTTGCAGTGCTTATGTAATAAATTAGTGTCGCAAGCTTACAAATTCGGCTTTTACGCGCCTGAGGGAAAATAACAAAAAACAGACGTGTAAGCAGCCCAACACACGCCTGTTCAAAGGCGCCGCAGGCCCGCACCGGACAGCCTCAAAGCTTCGTGGTCTGGGAATGACCGCACGCGCGAAAGTGAGATGGCCTCCAGTACCGTGTACGTCACTGGCAGCGCGGTGTGGAGCAACGCCGCTCCATCCATGGAGCCCCGATGACAATTTAGGCCTAGCGACGAGTACGGGGACAGCACACAGAGCGACAGTCAGCGAGTACCGCGACCAACGACTTCCTATTCGTTTTTTAGTCGCTAGCTTTTGGGTATACAAGCGACGAAGTACGGCATAGTGCATGCACAGCGGCGGCCGCCGAGTGCGGCACCAAACGAGTTGACGGGTTTTCCAGTCGGTAGCTTTTGGCTTACGCTGACTAACTCTTTGGTACATATGCTGGATAACTCCCACGTATACAGAATTAAAACTAAAATCAGCTTACCTTCATCTTTAGATTCGCCAGCGCAACAGAGGTAGGTGCCGCTTGGCCATGCGTACATCGTTGAACGAGAACGATCCTGATCTTCAGCGTCCACGATTTCCAGTGCTGCCGGGCCCCGAGCGGCTAGTTCCGGTTTTGTCGGCCGCGCCTCAAACAGAACTTTGAGACGTCGATATCTTTAAAACTACGCACGATAACGTATAAAAATTACACCTTGCAATTCAGGGACGCCACGCTACCTAAAACAGTCATAATCCCAAAATCGAAAGTATGGACCGGAGTTGCCCTTAATGGTTTAAAAAGCTGCAACATGATAAAAATAAAAAACCCTCAAAAAAGACAAAAAGTTGCTCACAAGAAAAAAACAAAAAGTGCACTTGATGTTTGCTTGGAGGTAAGAAGCTTTCTAGAAAGCAGTTGAAATGAACGAATGAACAAGGGATGTGCAGCAGATGCCAGCATGCCGCTTGCTTTCCAGGTATGGGCAGGGGCGGTGTGGGGAAAGACAGGCTGAACCGGTCCAACGAGCACGTAGCTTCCTAACGCGACGTCGGCTTAGGGAAGTCCCAGGGTCAAAGTGGGGAGGGGGAAGTGGAGAAGAAACAAGACGTGCTTCTGCATCTCAGGATCACCATCAGGCTGCTCAAATAATCTTTTCTAATCCGAAACATTGAGGGGAAAAGGGGCGAGGAGAAAAATGAGGGCTGGCGAGAGTAAGCTTCCTCTTTATGCTCCCTGATTGGCCTTTAAAAAGGCAGAAAAGTGAATG
>JAZHYW010059186.1:0-15442 GCA_037355805.1 Ixodes ricinus | reverse complement strand
GCAGGACTGCTGGCACTACAGAGCGCTCCGATAGAGAAATCAGCGAAACCTAGGAACGCGTCCAAATTGAGCATTTTTTTCAAAACGACGTTAATATGCTGTATTTTTCTTATATCTCTCTAAGAGTGAGTTGACTTAGTGGTTTTCTGATGATGCTTTCAAAGGTTTCTAAGTGAGACCATGTTTATTGCCAATCAATTAGAAAGTTAATGAGCAGATTTTGGGTACTTATGCAATTATTATGTTTTAACGTTAAACATTCTTGTGGCTAGTTGCTCCAGATTTGGTGAAGTCGAATTACTTGGGAAGGGATGGCTGCTAAGCAATTTCAATGCGGCACCAAAACATAATGCAGCAAAGTATGCATTCATCGATCATTCAGCGGAGTGTTGCGAAGAAAAGTTTTTATTTATGGTGATTTATAAAAGATGAAAACAAAGCAGCTGACGCTACGGCACTTTTAACTAGAGAAACTTCTATCACTCGTGGCCTGGAGCAACGCAATAAAAGCTTGTTTAATTGTAACATTTCAAACCCAGAAGGAAGTGCAATCCTGCACTGGAACAAAACCTAGTAAGCACTTTGTAGAGCTTGAAACCATACCAGCAACGTTGTATCCTATACTAAATGCAGCACTGCCAGTGGATGCAATTGTTATTGGCATAATCGAACAAAGAATATGCTAAATAAAACAACTGTATACTGAACCTATTGAGACCGCTAACCATAGATGTTCTTCAAACACAAACCACCAGGCAGCATTGTGGGGTGGGCACTCCCCGGTATTTTACGGTACTCGAACGTGGGTTGACGTCTTTTTGTTTTCTTCTGGCACCGCTCCTTAAAATGATGAGTCAAGCTATAACTGCGACCGAAGAGGATCAACCCGTAAGAGTCCGCAAAATTTTTGCACCCGTCATGCTAACCGAGATGCTGTGGCGGGCACTGCCCCTAGCATGCGATGCGAATTCTCCGCCATTCTACTACTCTCGAAAAACGGGATTGGCCTTTATTCCAAAATTTATTAAGGCGAAGCTTTACTTGTCCCATTGAGCTTGAAAAGCGGCGTCATTGTGCCCGAAAGATGGCCATAATAATGTGTCATCAAGCACGCGCCGCTCAATCGTATGCTCAAGGACAACGCTGTCCTTGAGCATACGCTTAGAGATCGTCCTAGACGTTGTCCTCTAGGCGTCGTTCTTGACGTCGACATCATCCTTGAGGCTGTCCTAGAGGTCGTTCTTGACATCGTCCTAGAGGTAGTCCTAGATGTCATCCTCTACGCGTCGTTCTTGGCGCCGTTCTCTATGCGTCTTTCTCGACGTCGTGCTAAAGGTCGTCCTAGGTGCTGTACTTGGCATTGATCTCTAGGACATCGTCCTATACGTTGTCCTAAACTTTAATACGTGTAGAAACATTACTCGAAAACATTTCTCCCGCAGGGACTATAAGGCTTTCGCATTCCTACATGTAAGCAGTCTTAAGTGTCCTCCCGTAATTTTTTTCTCACTGAGTTCACTGTGTGCGAGTTGGCCAACGTTTGTATCATAAAATCCTGCATGAACGCCAACCGATGCTGAAGAGATAAATCGTGAAAAATATCTGTTATGCTATATTTCGGGATGCCAAAGTAAAAGTTTACGAAAAATGAGAGATAAATGTCGGTGTCGGAGTACCGGCTTGAACCATAAAATGCACGAGTCTATGCCTCGTGGATTGCGGACAGGGCAAACTGGTGTTTCGTGGTGCTATAAGCGTGTGGGAACTCGCTACAAAATCCCGTGTCACGGGAACCGATACCACAGATTCCGGACACGGGAGATTCTCCTTTCACGGTGCAATAAACGCACCGGAACCCGCTCGAACACGTGCGTCGCGGGAACGCCGACGCGAGTGAGCAGTTTTAATGAATGCTGAGGCTATGCGCTGAATGTGTCCCTAAAAACATTCCGTTCTTTTTTTTTTTTTCACCACAACACATAAGTATGCATTGTCAAATGCTCTGTTTCCCTCTAAATGTGGCACTAGCAGTCCAAATCAGATGTCAGTTTCGAAAATAACCGCTATCCTATTCAGAAGTTCTAGGTGACGATCTAATAACTTGGGATGGCTAAATGGGGCGCTTTCCCGGTAGCCAATGCCATTAATCTCAACATATTCTGGGGTTCGTTGGCCACCGTTTGCCCGTAGAAAATTTTTGAATTATACAGTCGAATCTCGTTAGTTCAAACTCTCTTAATTCAAACTAATATGCAGGTCCCATCCTATGCGTCTATGGAAGGAAACTCCCAGTAATTCAAACTTTGCTTTATTCAAACAAAGTTTTGGTCCTCCTTAAGTTTGAATGAACAAGATTCGACTGTATAACTTTTGAATAAGACAACAGTTAGTTCTGAAACTTTGGCCTCTGCTTCGAACCACTAGCGCTACGATTAGGCGGAGACCTAGCCTCGAGCAATGCATAGTTTACTTTTGGAAGGCGTGCTCTGTGGTGGACGTTCTCGTTGCTTCCCAGACTCCTCGGACGAGCGACTGGACCGTGCCCCCCGGAGAGCCCCGCTGGTGGCAAGTGGACGGGCCAGCCGGCACAGCACTCCAACACCGCACTGCACCTCTGCTGGCACCGCAACACCAGCATCGGCAGGCAGCAGCACCAGCAGGCTTTCCTGGCAAGCCACTCTCCTTCTTTTAGAGGCGTTCACGGTTGTGGTTTGGATTGGACCGGACCGAACTGGACAGGTTTCGTGAGGCCGTGGATCCCGTCGTGTTCTTTCGCTCTCTTCGGTCGCCCGTTACGTCCACTTCCCCTCTTATGAAAGGGGGATCGAGCGGCCGTGGCACGACGTACTCAACAATGTAAAACTGAGGCGTGGCGACGGCGCAGTTTGCACGAAACCGCCAACACCTGGGAGGAAAGATAGTGGTTAAAAAGCTCAACAGGACAATGGACAGAAAGGAAGACACAGACACAGCGCTGTGTCTTCCTTTCTGTCCGTTGTCCTGTTGCACTTTTTAACCATTATGAATCACCAACTTGCCCAACACTCCACCCTCGTCAGGAAAGATAGGCTCTTCGAAGACAGAACTGTGCTGCGGTGGCTGCTTTCGAAACCGCCAACTCCCGGGAGAACAGACTGGCTCTCCAAAGAAAACAGTGTGTGGACCGTTGCGACGTTGGAATTCCCATCCTTCGGCGAGCCAGAACCCCCGCATTAAATGCCAATGCATTTTGTCAAAAATCAGCGTAGCGACAGCGGTGATTCCAGCTTTTTCTTTTTTTTTTTGGCAGTTTGGAACCTTTTTTGTTTCGAGCAGCCAACGTTTGCTTTGGGCTAAAGCTAAGGAGCCCTCCCTTTTTTTTGACATTGAGGAAATAAAGCGGACGCGTACAGACCTTGGAAACAGTAATAACAAGGGAGCACTCGTACCTATGCGTCAGTATCTGGCTCCGATTCGCTAAAATAAAGGAAAACTTATTTAGGAGTCGGGGCAGTCGCAGGAAATCTGGGAGGCCGCGAGTGTACTCTGGCAAACCCTTAATTTCCTTGGTAAAGCATGCTTTTACAGGACGGACCTTTTAAGGCCCAAAAAAGGAGGGGGATAAAAAAGCAAACAAGAACAAAGCCTAGTATACTGACAAAAATTATATGCGGTTGTGCAGTTCGAGTAAAGGAAAAAAAGGTAAGCAAATCCATTAACAGGCGCATTAAAAAAATACAATATACAGGAATCAAATTGAGCCGTCAGCCGGCGCAAAGGTTACGTCAAACGCGTGAGAGCCACATGATTGAAACAAATAAAGAATGTAGTGTCAGTGGAGGTTAGAAACGTAGAAGTGCTCTACTCTGCCTTGAGCCCAACCTCTGTGGGACGTATTCTCTACGTCCCACAGAGGTTGGGACGTAGAGAATGTCTGCTGAAGTGTGGGTAACACACTTCAGCAGACATGCAATGAACTCATTTTGAAAGCGACTGCTAATATAGGTAGCTCTCGACGACGGTGTTTCTAGATAGTTTTCCAAGGTCTTGTCTCGGGATTGATTTAGAAACACCGCGATTCCCGGAAGTTTCTTTGGTTAACAAGGCTCTCATATATTTCATCATGTTCATGCAGATCGAGGGCACCAAAGTCTCTGTGTCCACGCAGTGGTATGTTTTGTCTGCCGAGGAAGATGATGCAGTCAACAACAAGGCCCTTTTGTTCACAATTTTCAGCAATCTTCTGCAGTCTTTGAGTCTCCAGTTGATTAGCAACGTTTTTTTGCCGGAGAGTGGTAGCTTGCAAGGAAAGCTTTGACGGCGTCCCGGTGATATTCGTTGTTGTTATGCAGCTCTAGAGCCCCATCTTTTCCGAGCAGCTTCTGCGTAAAGAAGTGAGAGGTCGTGTAACGAGGTTATTCAGAGGAACGTTGTGCTGATGCCCTCCGACACTTCCGACTAGCAAAGAATGAACAGTACTTGCACAAAAGTCCTCTCTTTCCGTCAGAGACAACCAGCCAGTGATATTTCGGCCAGTGTTGTTCCTTGGCCTGAAACGATTCTCAACTTTTCCTTTCTTCTTACAATGCGCCGAGGTAAACATAGCGCTTTGGTGCTCGCCGGTGGTTAATCCGGAAGCGTAAGTCATCTGGTCTGTCTTAGCCATGTCCCAACCTAACTGTATAAAGAAACATCTTTAGTGGGCGAAGCTCCTTAAGCCGTGGGTCTGTCCCTCCTCTGTATGTAGCCACTTCAAGTTTAGTTTATGAATGGCTCAAGAGATGGCGTGTTCCGGAATTAACTTTATGTAGAGATGACAGATGGCGCTTAGCTCATGTTGCGGAGCGGAGAGCGCGCAAGGCGGCGGCAGCGCGCGCTCGCAGACAGAATCCAGCCGTGCGAGAGCGAGAGGCCGAAGCATGTCGTCAGGCTGCGCGTCGACGCCGCCAAGATCCGGCCGTGCGAGAGCGGGAAGCCGAATCGCGTCGTCAGTCTGCTCGGCGACGCCGCCAAGATCCGGCCGTACGAGTGGGAAGCCGAAGCGGCACGGCAGCGTCGCCAAGATCC
The DNA here is from genome assembly GCA_037355805.1 of Ixodes ricinus. NCBI lineage: Eukaryota > Metazoa > Arthropoda > Arachnida > Ixodida > Ixodidae > Ixodes > Ixodes ricinus. Next base: position 10,396 of record JAZHYW010059186.1, on the reverse strand, counting down.
GGCCGTACGAGAGCGGGAAGCCGAAGCGGCACGGCAGCGGCGCCAAGAGGATCTGCAGAACGTCAGGGAACGGGAAGCGGCAAGAAAGCGCGCGTATCGGCAGGCAGACCCCGATGCAGCGAGAGCTCGTGAGGCGTCTGCAAAACGCATCAGGCGAGCTCAGCCCGAAGGTGCCGACGCGCGGTTTAAGCGAGACTTTCTAGACGTTTCGTTCGGCCATAGCTGTGGTGTGTGTGATAGATTGTGGTTTGTATACACACACACACAGTGTTTCTCACGTCTTTACATGGCGATGAGTGGGCGAATTAACGGAAGAATCGCTGGTTTACCGACGATTCACTCCGGAGCTTCGCCCACTCATCATCATTCACCACGTGGATATGCTGTGACTTTTTCCTTTCCAGTGGCCCTTTAAAGCAAATGGCATTTCATAAACTATTTTGACATGCTTCTCCATCAAAATATAAACTTACTCTGTCTGAACTTTGTGTGGAGCAGGACTACAATAATAGTCATCCTAAACCATGGTGCCTCTTGGCACTGTCTCATTAATTGATCAAAAAGCAAGGATCTCCTGCATACTTGGAAAGGAAAAGCCTAGCTACTTTTGTGGTAGACAGCAAGGCGTCCCTCATTCCAACAATGCAGCCCTCTGGCTTCGAGCTGGAACAATCTTAAGGGGGGGACATTGGCTAGAGGTCAAACTTTTGAACTACTCAAGTGATCGGAATGAAATTTGCAGGGGAGATTTAGCTTCAGATGTAGGTGTACTGTGCAAACTTTCAGCTCTCTAGGACAAATTTACATACCTGCATAAGATGATGTGTCACTTTTCATTAAGAAATCTATGATATGCAAATGAAGCTATTAAGCACCATTTTGACTGCTTGAATATAAAGTGGGGGATATGGGACCTCGGGCTATCTAGTTTTAATAACTTAAATGTAAATATTTCAGGAAGAGTTATTACCTCAAAATATGAGATGCATATCTGTCCTATGTCAATTTTTGAAAACTTAGTTTTTTATCACTGAGGACTTCAACTTAAAACAAAATAAAGTAGATAGCCCGATTCCCCAGTAAATTTCAGTTCAGAAACATCTTGATTGTGGTATCAGAATACTTTCACCTTCGAACAAAAGATTCCTTCGTATGAAATTTGCAGCAAAAAGTGGAACTGAGAAAAATGCATTCAAACATTGAACTCCTTTACTTTGTTACTGCCTCACAATGTGTTGAAAATATTTTATATCAACGTAACTATTTGGAGTATGGTTATCAAATTTGGTGTAAGGGTGTATAATTAGTTTCTAAAACTGAAAACCTCAAAATTGAAAAATGAATTTTTTTCAAAAAAATTTAAAAATTTAGGCCCATGTCCTTCCTTAAAGCGACGGCTGACATGCCACCTGAGAGGAGAATTCCAAACTTTTAAATAATTCGGGCAGACGTATCGTCGAAAGTCTCTTTATTCTTCGTCGAGGTCAAGAAACCACTTCCCAAATTCCCAAACAATGTCTGCACGTGCTTGCGTGTGTGTATCTTTTTTTTTGTGATACATACACACATTTTGTAATACATACACACACTATGAGTTGATTGAAAATAGGTCTGTATAAAAAGATCGCTAAGGGCTTTCGAGCCTCTAACAAAAAGATTGTGTATGATGAGTATGATGCGTGTTAGTGTGGGGACAGAATTCTGATTGCTGCCAATGCTCACTGGTTCCGCAAACAAGACTGATAGTGTTCCCAGTCTTTTCCATAACAGAGAAAAAAAAAAGTGTGAATGCGAGGGGGGGGGGGGGCCACATTGCCCGCTTCCCCCCTCCCTACCTAAGACTGCCACTGCCGTCGACGCTCGCTGCTGCTGTTTTCTCGACATGTGTTCTTCTTTGTTGTTTCTAACACAAGTTTGCCAATTAAACCTTTATTTTCAGTTCATTATTTATCGTCTCGTCACCTTCATCCGTGAAAATATCTATAGGTTTAATTTTACGTCAAATCTTCGTTTACGCACCACCCCGACATAGCCATTACACTTTCTGAGACCATAATCCACAAATATACCGTAGAATACCGGGGCAGCTTGCCCACCCCACTTTCACTGCACTTGTCCAGTCAGATCTGGCGCTTAATGTCAATTCGCAGAATTCCCAAGTTTGGGAAATGTGGGCGCTTGAACAAAGTGGGCGCTTTCATGGTATTTTACGGTAGTTACATTAAATTAACTGAGCTTAGAAGTGGACTAGTGGAAGCTTGGGAACAACCTGCATGAGTTCAGCATGGATTTTTGATTAAGCATGGTACAACAGTAGTGAAAGAGTTGGAGAAACTATTCAATATGCGATTTTAAAATATTCAGTTGAGATTACTACCCGCTTCAAATTTACTTTCAATTCCAAAATCCACTGTTGGCGCATGCCTATCAGTGACCCTTCCTCGAAGCACCTTGGGCTTTGTCCTCTGTTTGTTAAAGGCCTTTGTATTTCTGTGCCCATAAGGGACTTGCAGCTGCTTGATGAGAATGACCTTGCACTTTCAGCACTACCTCAGTGGCTACCTGCTGAGAAAGTTCAAGAACAGCTCTGGCTGGCAAAAGCTCTGGGTGGTGTTCACCAACTTCTGCCTCTTCTTCTACAAGTCCTTCCAGGTGAGGTTCTTTAAATCACCGTTGTGGGATTGATGGGTGCTGCAGACATATGGTAGTAAAAACTAATACACGAATCAAAGCTGCCACACAAATGGCTATTAGTAGAACAGTAAGTGAACCGCTTAACTCTTTGCTTATCGCGAGAAAACTTATCTTTTTAGAAGTGTCCCAGTATTTGTTTTTATTTCTAAAAAAACTTATGCTTCTAAAATTTCTTGCAGTGTATCAAAGTGTAGCAGTGAGAAATGCTTTCTTTAGTGCTATAAGCATGAAATAGGACTCTAATAAATTATGCGAGATTCAATTTCTGAAAACCAAAATTATTGTGGCCAATGCAATACCAAAAAAACAATAGGCAGATAATTTGGCAAAACTGACGGCGAAAATATTTCAGAATATACAAAATATGCCATATTTCAATAGCAAGAAAGGCTGCGAATTGTGGTGCTCTAGGTAAAAAAGCTCATCAAGATCTACCACATAGTTTCACCCATCGTGGCATGCCATTCGATGAAGGAGTTTCTGGATGTGGTAAAACACAGGGAAGTGTAGGAAGTACTGCAGAAGACATTTGTCTTGTGCTCAACCTCGCACTCCTCGTACAATCGTTTTTTTTTTCTTGGGGGGGGGGGGGGGGGGGGGGGGTTGTTTGTGATGCAGTTGTTTAAGGGTAGGAAGGGGTTGGACATATTCTACATCAAGTTGAAGAATCGTGTTGGGAGAGTAGCCGGTTTCGGAATGCGCACTTCTGTAGAGGTTCAGGAAGTTTTTTGGATGTTGCTTCTAGTGTGCTTGAAAGAAATCATGAGCCATTCCACTCTGTGAAGGTGGATGACCAGCGAAGCTGTTCAGCGCACGACACAGACGTGACACAGACTTTTGAACAAAGGTGCGAACACATTTATTGTCTTGATTGGCAGTCATCGTGACCGAAAGGTACGCACACATATATATTGTTGTCTTGATCGGAGGTCATTATTTCGCGTGGACGACTGTTGCCGCCCTGAAAAGCTGGAGGAAAGTAGACTCGTGCGACGGGACTGCCACCCCAGGAGAGTGGAAGGAAAGGAAACTAGGCACACAAGCGCTTGGAACGACAACAAAGAGAGGGCAGTGGAGGCGTAGAGTTTTTGAGAATTGCTAGATTACCCAAGCTTCAAGCAGAATGCAGGGAATGATGTTCCACTCGCTGCACGCGCACGCCTTCTCCGTATAAAATATTCGAAGGAAATAACCAAAATAAAGCGTTGACGAACGTGCGTGCAAGATGCCATTTGTTTTAGGCTCTTGCTTTAGAACAGTGACTGGCGCAGACGTCAGCGCGTGTGTGCGGTGCGAGCGTAGAGTTTTTGGTCACGCACATGGAAAATCCTTGGAACCCTAGCCATAAACAGCTTCGCTGTAAAAGAATGCAACTGTTGATTGCTGACATGTCATGCAGCAAAAAATGACCGCATCTCCACGTGGTGAATGATGTTGATTGGGGCGAAGCTCGGGTGGTGCTGATGATACTGATTTTGGTCATAGGTATTGCTGCTTGCTGTCGGCGTTGACGCTTTGCCGCCGCTTCCCGAGCTCTCAACTCCGGGTCCGCTTGGCGTTTTTGACGCTGTGCAGCAGCTTCTCGCGCCCTGGTCTCCGGAGCAGCTTGCTGTCTACGTAGACGCTGAGGCGCTGCATGCCGAGCTTTTCGGTCCTTTTCATTCATGGCAGTAGGAGAATGTGTGGTTTTCTTCTTTTTCTTTTTTTAAGCAGACAGATGGGATGGCATCTCAGAACCCCCTACTCTTTTTTTCTTCTTTTTCTTTTTTTCATAATTTTTTTTTCATCTTTTTTTTTCAATTTTTTTTTGCCCTACACGAGCACGTGAGCATGTGCTCACGTGCTCGTGAGCACGTGATCTCACGAGCAGAAGCACGAGCACCTGACGCCAGCCTACGGCGGACGGACATACGGACATGGCTAGCCCCTAAGGAGCTTCGCCCCTAAAAAACAGCAAACCCACTTCATTGGGATATTCTGTGATCCTATCAAGTGGTCCAATTCGTCAGCTCCAAGCACCCCGACATTGTACCGTAATATCCAGAAAGATAACCCACCTAAAATTGAAAGCAAATCGGTTGAAAATGAGGAGTAAGCTTACTTTCGCTGTGCTATCAAGAAAAGTAAAGAAAATGCTCGTTTACATTGTGTGACCTGTGAAACTTGCGATTGCAGGGACAGTTGTCTTTGGTTCATCGCCTCAATGAACCAAAGACCACTGTTTTCCCTGCCAGCAATGTTCACTTACCCCTTGTCTTGGCTAAGTTACACTATTTCTGTCGAGGTTGCCATTGGCCAGGGCTGTGCAATTACTAGAAGTGCCAAAAATAGGGCGGGTTATCTTTCAGGGCGTCTCTTGGGACATTACGGTAGTCGTCGGCCAACTGCGGCTTCTTGATGGGTTTTGTGACCATGTATCTCCTCCTTTTTCCCCTCCGTTCTGCAAGCACGTGCTTGTTGGCAGAATGTTCAAAGCCTATCTTGTGTACAGGTCTTTCTATTCAAGATATCGATCATTTTGATCCTGTAGCCACCGCACCTCTTTTTGCCTTCTTTTCCCATTTGAAATTCTTCAACTGAGAGGGGAATCCCTGACAATATTTTTGCGTAGATGCCATGTTCGCAGAGCTCTGTCTTCTCGGAGCGCTATCTCCTTGCCTGCACGTTTGTTCATAATAAGTCGCCATCTTGCGGGAAAAAGTAGTACATCTCAGCACTTTTTATCAGTTGTGAATGCGAAAGCACGCAAGCTGCTCTTCGTCCCTTGTTTAATCTGCGGCGTACAGCACGCTGACCTTTAGGTGTGGAACGGTGGGGCCGCTGCCTCGCGGGCACGCAGCGCCATCGGAGTGAGCGATTGTTCAAACTGTCATGTGCCTAGCGGCGCAGGAAGAAACAGATCGCGGACACGCAGCGCCATCGCGTGAGCGATCGTTCGAGCTGTCATGTGCCTTGCGACAGCAAGCAAGGAACAGACAGCAACGCAGTTCCCAGCAGAACGGACCCCTTGGTTTATTCCATGACGCCATATATATTGCCACGCGCCGTACAACCGATAAGAGGCGAGTGAATGCGGTGATCAGTGATAACACAACAGTGTGATAACACAGTCAGGATGACACCACACAAACTGACGTGCAGCGGCCAATGGGAGCCTCGTCGACGTGCGCCAGCCAATGGGATTGAAGTGTAAAAGGTGCCGTTGGCTAGCTTTGCACGCAGTTTCATTAAGGTGTCATTTTGCATGATTTCAAAGCTGATGACGTCGGCTCGTTCCATGAGACAGTTAATGTTTTCGCATTAAAAGACTATACAGAAACTACAACGAGAGTGTCTAATCTAACCACTAAATGCATTGACTACAAGCACAAACTACCCTGACTTTCACGCGAGACTGGTAAAGAACATGAACACAGAAACCAAAACAAGCCTTACCGATGCGCAGTTGTTAATGTTCTGGGCTTATTTGGCGAATCTCGCTGTCAGAACTAAAATCTGATTATCTGACATCGTCTCCCAACTCGCTCGGCTAGTATCAGCAACAAAATCGACCACAGACACCCTTGAATTGCGAGAGTTCAAATGCTTCCGAGGAGGCGTGCCGCACGATGAAGACGCCATGTTTGCAACACGGAGCGTTCTTTCTCGGCTGCATGTTTAGTTTTGATAAAGGAACTGCACTTGGACCTCGCTCGAGCTGCTGTAGCACCAGATCATGGGGGGCATGGACATCTTGATGCTGCTCCAACTACAGCAACAGTACCTGCTCAGCAGGCTACCTAACCTAACCTAACCTAAATAGTAGCATTCTACATAATCTAAAGTATATGCGTGCCAAACTTGGTTGTGATAGGACAAATTCTTGTGCACAAACTGTGAAAGATGCCCCAAAGTCACATAAAAAGAAAAACATGTTTGAATGTTGCCATAGATGTGTAGCGATACTCTTTTGCTGTGCATGAAATAATATTTTGTTTATAAATGTCCGTGAGAAATTGAAGTTACAGAACACTGCATCGGAGAGGAGACAGCTAGGCCTACTTGTCAAAGTAAATGTGATGGCGTGCGATGTCACAACTTAAAGAACCACGCAGAGAAAAATGGCTCAAATTCGTGCCGCTCTGGGTTGTCTGAAGGTCTTCAAATGCGTCTTTGACTAATTTTGCGATCATAACCGACACATAATTATTTTTATACATCAAATATGAATATTTTAAAATAATGGAACACTAGAATAACAGAACACCTTAAATCATATTTTTTAATAAATATTGCCGTTTTACTTTCCACATCTCTCCTTAAAGGGATACTACAGCGAAATTTTGGCACTTATTTCTTGGTCTATTCGTGTTCAATCTCTCATTTAGAAAGACACGAAAAGGAATTTTAAGATAAATGAATTGATTAGCAAAAAGCACCAGATGGATGTCGCTAACGCCTCGCTTGTAATACCCGTCTAGGAACCTTGACAGGAAGTGACAATGCCTGTCTCGCCTAGAGCTATACATGCCTTGCACCTGCATCATCCCGCCAGCATTCTGGCCACCACGAGAGATATCATCGGGACTCTCTTTGTGTGTCCCAGACGCCGCTGTTGTGCCTCTACAAGATTATAGAAGATTAACCAGTCACTCAAAATTCGTACAAAAGCAGCTTTGGGGTTAGTTGCGGTGGCCCAATCGCTGGCGTGCTTTGGCCGCTTCAGCGGCTGGAACGGCTAGGACATCCCGTCGACATCAGCCTCGCCGCAGTTTTGTTTGTCCCAGAGCCGAGACAATCTATGCCATGATTGCACCGGATGTCCCGCACCCTCCATTGGCCGCTCTCCGAATGCTTGCCAGAGAGGGCCGTTCATAACGAAAAATACAACCATCAGGCTCAAAACACAAACGTGCGATTGTGACTTACGGATACATATTGTGGATCATATTCAGCCTATTTCTGAACACAATGGGCATATCTCGTTGAAGTATCCCTTTAAAAAGGATTAATGAATTTTAGGTAATCAGAAGCGTAAATAACTTTCCCTAGCTGCTTCAGTAGCACAAGGGCAGCATTGGATTACAGTAAAACCTCGTTATAACAAAGTTGAAGGAGCGGTCGTAATTATTTCGTTAGAACCATTAGTTTGTTATAGCCAATGTCCATTTCTTCCCACTATTAGTAAGCAAGGGGAATTATGATTGCTTTGTTATATCCATTAGTTTGTTATATCCCATTTTGTTATAACGAGGTTTTACTGTACTGTCTGAAAGTTTGTTGGTTCGACTCTCACCGAAGGACAAAGGGATTTTGCGAAGAAACCTGGTGGCACTATCGTGCGTTTTTTTACAACTTTTTGAGACGCCCTAGTTTTAAAAGTTAGTCCTAAAACACATTCAGCGTTAACATGGACGGCTTTAGAAGGTTACTGGTAAGTGCATGGCGAGAGTGAAATTGTGTGCATTGCAGGAGTCTGCCCCGCTGGCCAGCCTGCCACTGCTGGGCTACACTGTGACGGTCCCCGGGCCAGACGACAACATGAGCAAGGAGTTTGTCTTCAAGCTGCAGTACCGGAACCACGTGTACTTCTTCCGCGCCGAGAGCGAGTACGCCTTCGACAGGTGCGTCGCGCCTGCCGTCGGGTTGGTCACACCTCCCCCACGGGCGGTACCAGTCGGCCACCAGAGTGGCAGATGCCCTGTCCTCATTACCTTTGACTAAAGCAGGGGACACATGAGCGATGAATACGGGTGCGACAGTATCGTAGCATCTGATGCTGGCATTCCTACGTCACTTCCGCGCGGCGCCACGGCTCTCGAATCTGGTCGATACAGATAATATGCTCGGTGCGGCTGTGGTACACCTAGCCCACAAAAGGTACTCAGCTGGTTCTGCAATCACCGCCTCCAGGCGCAAGTTTTTTCTTTAGAGAGAACACTAAACTAATCCAGTTTACAATTCTATGTGACATGTGGAGCTGGCGGTTTCACAGTGAAGCTGTATATGACTCGTAGGTCGGGTTTCTTCATGTCCGTCGACAGAAAATCATAGCGCGCGCTTTAGCATCGTTTGCGCTTGCCTTATCATTTATCGTGTGGTTTTGACACTTGTTTCATTAAGAAAACCATAAAACAAGTGTCAAAACCGAGTGATAGATGGTAAGGCGCACACAAACTATGATAAGCACGTACCGCTTATCATCGGTGTAGATTGCGGTTGCATAAGCTGCCGCGCCATGCGACAGCGTACAAAGTCTATCATATATAAAAAGATTTTGGTACAGTACATTTACTTTTCTTTCACCAATCATTTGGTATAGACCCTTTGCTGTTTGCAAACATGAGCTGCCGCTTGCGTCCCAAGTGCCTTTCAGTTGCACCGTCTTTGCAAGCCTGTTGAGCTTGCTCACAGGTGGCCGGCACACTCTAGATACGCCAGCCCACTCTTGAGGCGATTCTAAATTTGTTGACACTTTCACAGCCCTGCGCACGATCTCCCGCAGCCCAGCACGTGCGTTTGTGTCACTTAGGAAGGCGAGCAAAGCACGCGCCATACGCACAAACACTCAAAATGGTACCGACCAGACTTTCTGGCGTCTCAGCTAGTCTCAACCAACGGTACTCTAAACGGTTGTTTATATCTTTACCATAGGACGCGCTTTACAGCGCTGTCACAGCTACCGGTGCGCGCGCGTTCCATGCACGAGGGCTCATTCCGCTCTCGTGAGGCTGAGCACGGCCGCTACATCACCCTCTCCCGAGCGCGGGAGAGGGTGAGCTAGCGGCCGTGCTCAGCCCACGAGGCGGAATGAGCCCTCGTGCATGGCGGCAGCGCGCGATAGTAAAGATATAAACAGGTGTTTAGAGTGCGTTGAATGACTGCCTTCATAGCTCTGTGGTTAGCGCGTCTGCCTGCTGATCAAAGGGTGTAACGGTTCGAATCCCAGCACGGCGCCGGTCTTTGTAATAGTATTCTTATCGACCCATTGTGCGTATATGTAGTCTATGCTAGCTAGATCATCATAGATAGTCTAGCTGGCTATCTAACCTCTTACGCCGCGGGTCGATAAATAAATAAAAAAGACCGGCGCCGGCGGGATTCGAACCGTTGACCCTTTGATCAGCAGGCAGACGCGCTAACCACAGAGCTATGAAGGCAGTCATTCAAGGCACTCTAAACACCTGTTTATATCTTTACCATCGCGCGCGCGTTCCAGCTACCGGGGGCTCGTTCACGCTCTCGTGAGGCTTAGCACTGCCCCTAGCTCACCCTCTCCCGCGCTCGGGAGAGGGTGATGTAGCGGCCGTGCTCACCCTCACGAGAGCCGGAATGAGCCCTCGTGCATGGAACGCGCGCGCACCGGCTAGCTGTGACAGCGCTGTAAGGCGCGTCCTATGGTAAAGATATAAACAACCGTTTAGAGTACCGTTGGTTGAGACTAGCTGAGACGCCAGAAAGTCTGGTCGGTACCATTTTGAGTGTTTGTGCGTATGGCGCGTGCTTTGCTCGCCTTCCTAAGTGACACAAACGCACGTGCTGGGCTGCGGAGATCGTGCGCAGGGCTGTGAAAGTGTCAACAAATTTAGAATCGCCTTAAGAGTGGGCTGGCGTATCTAGAGTGTGCCGGCCACCTGACGAACGCGCATAACTCCGCACCGTTTGATGCTATTCGCATTAACGTAGATAATCATTCCCAAAGGATGGGTTCTGCTGATTTTTT